>VBVR01002186.1:0-24378 GCA_011638315.1 Tetramorium parvispinum
CCCTCCCGCCCCGTTTCCCTATCGTTCTTCCATCACACTGTGCCACTCTCTCGATGTCCGCTTCCCATTTTCCATTCTCCGTTTTCAAACGGTTCCTTAAATATACACGTCGCTCGTATCCCCGGAGCGTCTTAATTTCCCACATCGTTCGATGCGCCCGCGACATTTGCGACACGCCTACCACGCGGAGAGATACGTTACTTTGAGCGATAATTTTGTTTCGCGGCTTCTCTCGGCGTACCGCCGATCGCCACGCAATTATTCACTTCACGGATTATTTATTATATGTATGTTTACCCGCGTATAGCCGAATGGATTTTATACAAACTCGTAATTGATTGGGCGTGAAGATTAATGCAAGTCTTTCTCAGGCGCTGTCCGCGATTGGAAGATTCGCCGATATGTAAACTGATTAATCGATCGCGCGCCAAGATTTGTATAGATTTCTCTCGGATTCTCTCCGTAATTGGAAAATTCGTCGATACGTGATAAATAAACGCTGAAACTTCAGTTAACGTGCGAAATAATTTACGATGTAATTTCTAATTACCGTGGCGCGCCGTCGCACGGTTTCGCTAGTATACTGCTGTCTGTTCTCAGTCTAATTAAATCATAACGTCGGAGTTCGCGTCGCGCTACATAGTGCTGCGCGGTCTGGACCGAGGGAGATTTCTCTCTCTCTCTCTTTCTCTCTTTCTCCCTCGCTCGTGCGAATCTTTCAGATTGGCGAGACGTACCGCGAACGTGTGCATCGTCGTGCGGTTGCACGCGTGGTCGAATAATGCGACCGGGCGTCTCTGAAATAGCGCAATTAAGCAAATGACGCGTCCCACACGTGCCTGCGCTCTTTACCTCCCTGCCCCGCCACCTCGCCCTCGTATACTTTATCGTTTCGTCAAGATACGTCGCGTCGTTAAGGAAAAACATTCCCGATGTCGGTAGAAAAAAACAATTGACTGATAACGTAATTTGTGTAAATTTTTATATCAGCCGGTGACGAATTTCTCTGTTAATCCTGATATTTTACAAAAGCGTCTACATATTCATGCCGGCACTTGCGCTCCCGGTAACGCGAAGTAACTGCATAACAACAAATAGTTTCTACAACGCTGGAAATATCGGGACCACTGTTCCTCGCGTAATTAAGAATGTTATCGCTTCCCCGATCGGTTTTCCGCCGTTTACCCTATCGAACGTCCGCATCGTTGTCGCGCGGCGGACACTCGGTCGACAATCTCTTCGATCATTCAAATAATTTCCATCCTTCGTGCACGAGATCACGGGCCACGGGCGTTTCCGCGTCCGCATTGATAAATGAAGCCCACAAAGAGGCAGATGCATTTCACCGGGCAATCCGTGCGCGCGACACAAAAGTCGAACGCCACGAGCCCACGAGCGGAAGCGAGAGAGGGCCCAAGCTATACGGCGCGGCATGCACATGCAGGTAACGTCGCCGATACGCAAACGGTACGACCGCGAATGTCCACCGCGGTCGTACCACGGTACCGGCGCAATGAGGGCAAGTGCGTGCAAGTGCGACCAGGCCCACACCGTTATTGCGCTCGGTGCAACCGTCACTTTTCGGGCAGCTGCCCAAACTTTCGCACACGCGTCTCGGTACCATTATATATAATTTTCGCGCAGATAGGCGCGAAGAGGACAAGGGTCGCTCGCGCTTTCGTTTGGCCCGCACGGGCATTAACGGGCATTTAACGGGAGGGCGCGTCCCGGCCCGTCACAATGTTTTTCCACAAGTAAAAAAGTCGCTCGCACCGTGTATTTATGTGCGGAATAATCGCGGAGACATCGGTACTGTTGCGTATCGACGCCGACGTACGCCTTCCTCTTTCCGGGACAGTATTGAAATCTTCGTCATCGCAAGATTTCGACAGATAGGGCGCGAAACACAAAGCCGATCTCTCTTTCTCTCTTATTTCTCTCTCTCTCTCTATTTTTTCTACGAGAAAAGATAATATAAATCACACAGAAAAATATATATTACCTATAAGTAAATATACTTGTTGCAAGATTTGATACAAATCTATCATAAAGTCATTATACACTGAAAAAAAATTCTAGTTAAAAACGAATAAATTGGAAAATCTTGTAGGCGTGATCAAATATTCTGGTTATTATGATAGAAATTCTATTTATTATAATAGAACTCAATACTTTATAACTTATAATAACCAGAATTCCTATTATAATAACTAAAATATTTACTCAATCCTACAAGATTTTCCAATTCATCCATTTATAATCAGGATTATTTTTAAGTGTAAGCATTACATTTACTTAAAATATGGACTTGTAACTCTTATGGATTTGTATATTTTACACTATTGTTAAGGAAATATTCTTTGCTGAGAAAACTATTACTTAAACAAAATAAAATAAAATAAGTAATTGCTTCTCTCGTCTGTAGAAATAAATTTTCTGTATGTAGAATTACTGTTTTAAAAATATATAATAAATACGTAGAGTATCATAAGAAATAGCAGACGCAAATTATTATATATTTGCGGACTTACGTCATTTTTCAATTTATCCTTAAATATGAAAAGCTTTTACAAATAGCTGAAATAAATTGAAATCTCTCCCAAGTTAATCCCATTGAAATTAAACATTCGTCCAATGATCGATTTCAGCTGTAACAGGGTTAGACAAATCGTAGCTGCGACGAACACCCACGATGTCAACTCTCGACGTAAAATTTAAGTATAAGAAAAAAAAAATCGCTCCACGTCGAACAACGAGACACGTCGCGCGACGAAATGCGCCAACGACTCGAAGAAACAGATCGCCTGCGATCACTCGTGGCTGGCGGGAAGAAAAATCGTGGCTAATTTGATACGGCTACTACGAGGGGCCATTGGAATGGATGAGGAAAGGGGGTCATCTAGCGAGACCTGCGCATCGCGGCTTTGATACCCGATGCGTGCGAAGCGGAAAAGCCGTCTCTGTAAAAACGATCGGAGATAATCTCCTTTTGTGGACGCTGGTACAATTGCGGGACAACTTTTGTGTCGCCCGCCGACAAATACACGCGCGTGAATATGCTCGGATAAAGAAAGGGAGGAAGGAGGGAGAGAAAGGGGCGAGGGGGGGGAGGAGAGAGGAAGATTCCGACATTTGTCTCTCTCTCCTTCCACGCGGGGATAAACGAGGTGGAGACGACGGGGACTAAAAGAAGACAATATTTTACACGGAGACGTACACGGAGAGAGAGAGAAAGAGAGGAAGGGCGCATGTTCTCGTCGTTACGCGGCCGCGCACGCGTGTATACAGTCCCGTGTCGGTGTGTATAGAAACGCACGAATGTAGACTGAATGAATACGAACGACACTTGCACCCACATGATTCATTGAAATTCAAATGATATCTCTCCGACTCGTCCTTCTCTCGGGCCCTCTCTCTTTCTCGGAGCGAGCAGCCGCGATGTACGATGCAGGTCTCACGTCCGTGTGCGTGGCCACCGTGGCACGTGTACGTGTAACATCGATGCGTTTACCAACGGCGCGACATATACGCGCGCGATCGTCTGTGACAGCGTGACACCCCATGAAACGCGCGTGCTTTACATATATGCTTATACGTCGGCCGGAGATATTCATTATAATAGCGAGCGCGAGCCGTATAATATGATGCATCTTTGGTATGCTAACCGGGGTCAAAATATAACTCTCCGTCGCCGACGAGATTCAAGTCTGCCCCGGACGATGGAGACATCCCCGAATTCCAACACGCATCCCTCCCACACGCTGACACGCTCGTTCGCCGTTTGCCTTATCGTGCGGCGTAATATATGTCTATATCGTAAAGATTATTATACATTAGAGAGCACGCGTTTGCATTTGAGGCACTCTTGGGATCCTCGCCGCAGCCATACTGAATTACGACGTCAGTGGCGAGGAACACACGCTGAATTTGCGCCCGTGCCATTTGCAAATAAATATAAATTTCCATAAAATGACGCATTGCGTTATTTTAATACACTTCTAATATACACCGAATGCTTATCCTTCTCTCTAAAAATGAATTAGTGAAAATTTGACTGATTTTGTCATTGAATTCATTTTTCACTGATAAACAGTGATTGTTGTCACGCTGCGCGCGCCACACGCAGTACCTCCGATTGAACATCACTATAATTCTATTGCATCAAACAGAAAACTAAATAAAAAACTAAAAGAAAAACTAAAATTTACTAAATAATTCAGTGATTAGCCACTTATTACCAGTAGTATACTTATCACTATTTGATGTAGTAGTTATACACTGATTCATTTTTAGAGAGTTGATCTTTATTGATCAAAGATAATCAATCTCTCTAAAAATGAATCAGTGAAACTCACTGTCAATCAGTGTATAATCGCTAATTGACAGTGAGATTCACTGATTTACTTTTAGAGAGATATCAATAAAGATCAAGGATAGCATTCGGCTTATTATAGAAGTTTTATTACAATACTGTAATTTTTACAGCACTTCTATAATAATTACAGTACTGTAATTATTATAGAAGTATTATTACAGTAATGTAACGCGTTATTTTATCCAAATTTATATTTATTTGCAAATGGCACGAGTGCAAAATCATTCTCGCCTCTGGCGTCATAATTCAATATGGTCGCGGCAGGGATCCAGGAGCCTTTAATACGCGCGTTTTCTATTCGCATATAAGGAACGTGAAAAAAATATAGAATTAACGAAGCAAACGAATCGAAAATAATAAAGGCGGGAGTCGACGGTGTGTCTATGTTTACGTGCGCGGCACCGCAGCCGGGCGGAAGAAGCGGAAGAAGATGTGTTGCACACATGTCTCGCGGCGTGTTACTGGAGAATTGGGAGCCACGCGATAAGAGGGATCGCGGTTATTGCGATCGTTATTCCGCCGCGAGTCGAAAATACATCGTAGATCTTGTGTAATTTCTCGAGAGCCATATTGCAGGTAAAATTGTTAAATTACCCACGTGGAAAATCGATCGTATCTTTCAATGGTAATGCCGCGTATTATCAAGAACGTACACTCGGAGTTCATTGTAGCAATGTAATTCTACGTTTATAATGCGAGAAAATGAGGCAGGAAATGATAAAAAAAAGAGCCGCAGTATATACCCGCGCGCCAGGAGGAAAGGCACTGTCAAGTTGATCAACGATATGTCACATCCTGTTGTTGAAAATCTCGTTTCTGCGAATCAGCATGCGGCGTAACGAACCCTTTAACCAGCTGCTGTCGAAGTGTCGCGCCGCGTCTAGAGCGTGCCCCGCGATAATAATCGTAACGAAATTACAGAGAATTACGAACAGCCGCTGCTCACGATACCCGGCCGTTTTACTTGCTAACTGTACATTGTAAAGATCGACAAAGGCGATTATCCAGGTGGAAGGGAACATTGCTAATTCCGAACTAATTTTTTAGCCAATTTATCTGAAAAAATGCTTCGTTATTTGGAGCGATAAATTTTGTACGAGATTTCGTGCTCGCGTTTCAGAGAATAATTACCATTGGTTCCTTACTTAATTCTTCTAATTCTCTATTGGTCTCATTAAAATACTTCGGAAAGTAGTAACGTCTCTTCACTGAAAGAAAATTCTGGTTAAAAACGGACGAATCAGAAAATCTTATACACTGAGAGAAAAAGATAATTACTTTTGGCCTCAACCACAATTTTATAATATTTCTAACGATAATTATGGTTAATATAATTAGGTTAATCATATTTCATGTTAAAAATATAAAATTATGATTGAGTAAAAAGTAACTATTTTTCTCTCAGTATAGGATTGACCCAATATTCTGGTTATTATAAGAGAACTCAATACTTTATAATTTACAATAATCAGAATACTTGATTAATTCCGCAAGATTTTTCTGATTCGTCCGTTTTTAAATAGAATTTGTTTTCAGTATTACAATAAAATTTCCAAGTACGTACTCTCTAAAAATGAATCAGG
Source organism: Tetramorium parvispinum (assembly GCA_011638315.1). Classification (NCBI taxonomy): domain Eukaryota; kingdom Metazoa; phylum Arthropoda; class Insecta; order Hymenoptera; family Formicidae; genus Tetramorium; species Tetramorium parvispinum. Next base: position 5,959 of record VBVR01002186.1, read on the forward strand.
GTATAAACACTAATTATCACTAAGCATAACTACTGTATTAAATAAGTATATCACTGGTAATTAGTGGCTGGTCATTGAATTATTTAGTGAATTTTAATTTTCACCGCTTGATGCAATAGAATTATAGTGGCGCCCAATCGTACTGCGCGTGGCGCGCGCAGCGTAACAATAACCACTATTTATCAGTGAAAAATGAATTCACCGACAAAATCAGTTAAATTTCCACCAATTCATTTTTAGAGAGTAATGACACCCTTTATAAATTGACGCCTTTTAGGATACGCGAACGCGAGCGAAGGGCCGAGGATAATCCGGCGGCGGCGATGAAATCGCGTTGTGTGCCTGGTGTTTTGCCACGGCTCGAGGAAAAATACGATCGTGTCGAACTAGACTATATTCCAGAGGTGAAGACCGAGCGCGAGTCTCAGACCGCGCTGACCGCGGTGGGAGAGGAAGACGAACGGCCGTCTCGCAATTGGCTGCTTATAACGAGCGCGCGGAAAGCGTAGGTAGCTTAATAGCCATATTTACAGCCTCATCCAATTATTGAGTAAACACGAGGAATCCGCGGGTCAATATATCGTTTGGAAAAAAGAAAAAAGAAGAGAGGAAAGGAACTATCGCCGCCGGGCCGGCTTACGGATAAGTGATGCAGGTGTTGCACGGACTAAGTAAATTAGCTCTCCGTAAGGTTCTCGTATGTAACGTGGCTATTTTCATCTGGGCTTCCGTCTGAGTCTGCCTCTATCGTCGCGAGCTGCTGCACGCCGCTCTTTTCTTTCTTTCTTTTTCGCCCCGCAATGTTGAAATCGTGTCGCGCGCTTAGACGGGGCTTGGTTAACAGATTTACGCTATACATCACGTTAATACCGCGTGTCTCTTGCTATCATGCGCCGCGAATTATATACGAAGCGCGCAGCAGCGACGGGGACTCTCCTAGTGCTCCTGCGACGACGTTCGTGGAGACCGCCGCATTGCGGGATTTAATTTTCTTTTCCTCTTTTTTTTTTAATTGCGCCATTTAAGGGGGACACTCGAGTGCCCTTTCTTCTATATTCCAGAAACGGAGGGATGTGTCAATCGAACCGTTCAAACGGGCATACGCATCACTCATATGCAATCGCTCAATAATAATCTCGCTGCACCGTGCAGTAATTGCGCTTTCGCATGCGTAACTCGGTTAATTGATCGATAAGCGTTAGAACGACCGGCTGCATAAAATAAAGAAAAGGAAAGGAAATATATTCGACATTTGTATTATTCCAACCCTATTTCAATGTGAATGAAACGAGCATTAAAGTTATATAACTTATGAATATAATTATTTCGTGTATCGAAAGTGTCATCGTATCGTCGTATCGATGTGAGATAGAGCAAGTAATGCGGCGAGCAATTGTTTCGTCGTCATTACGTTATCGTACTAAGCGAATTGCATATATTTATTTGCGGTATAAGTTTAATTACCTTCCTACACTGAAGTGCAAATTAATTAACAGTGTTGATAAAGTTTATGACAACTCACGTACCGCACGTGGAAGCGATAACGGCTAACTTTTATTGCGTCTTCTTGCAAGATAGTATAAATTGTGCAAAAAATATATGTAAAATATAAAAAAAAATATAAATATTCGAATGTGTATGCTTCTAAAATATTAAAAAAAATGAGCGTGTAGACATCACCGACTTTTTTCCCGCGATACTTCACACGGCGGTGTGTCACGATACGGTGTCACAAATTGTAAGTTCCAAAATAGTGAGAAAAAAAACCACTAGTAACGAGTCGTCTTATCGCGCTTTCTAGCATGTAACGAATTAACAGCTTGAAATGTAAACTTTCTGGCCAACGTTAACGTGGTTGTTGTTAACAAAAGCGTAATTAGCGGCTATCTGCGTTAAATAAGTGTATATAGAAAAATTTACTATTCAGCTATGCACTCGGATATTTCGTGAAGAATTATGTGAGAAACAATTACGCGTGTTTGCACTGAAAAAAAATTCTAGCTAAAAACGGAAGAATCAGAAAATCTTGTAGAATTGATTAAATATTCTGGCTTATTATAATAGGAATTCTGGTTATAAGTTATAAAGTATTCTATTAACATGAGTTCTATTTATAATAACTAGAATTTCAAAGATTTCTATTATAATAACCAGAATATTTGATCGATCCTACAAGATTTTCTGATTCGTCCGTTTTTAATCAGAACTTTTTTTCAGTGTAAACAAGTTACGAGATCCAAAAGCAATTTTACTTTTATAAAACAATACGCATGCAATTTCAGAAAATCGATCGAGTCGTGACGCAGTATAAATCTGAAAAGGTAAAGAGAATAGCCTTGCATGACACTTTTCTTCCTACCCCCTCGAATGATTCACGAAGACGGAAACGCGGGGATTCGAGCTTACAATTAGACAAAAACGGCGTTGTTTGTTGAAATTATAAAGGACCGCATCCGTTCACGTCCCACGTTAAGCTCGCCAACCACGACGGCAGCGACGACGATCGCATTCTGAGTTTTAGGTGCCCCGCCGCATTTGCATAATGATAATGCATTTGCATAATCACAATGATAACTCGAAGGCAATCTAGTACGCGTGCGCGCGTTTGTCATCGTCAGTTGTCTCGTCATGGCACGTTTCAAAGTATCCTAATTTTGTATGCTATACACAGAGTGATTCCGGCGACTGGGCTGGGTGTATCTCTTTTCTAAATCAACGTCGAAACAAGGGGTAGAAGGAATTCTTTCATTTAGTGTAATCTATCATTCTGCGATTATATTTTTCGATACACTCGTAAAGCATCACTAAAAAATCAAGCAATGATGATCACAAAATAATCATCGCGGCAATTAACGTATTAAGCATTTTAATAATTTGGGCCGATTTTTGTAACTTTTTGGCATTAAGCTAACTAATAGTTAAATTATACGTCTGTCTTTGTTTTATCTTCAAATTAGACAAGTTCATAAGTATGATTTAACTATTAGTTAGCTTACCAACATTGAAAAATTCTGGTTAAAAACAGACAAATCAGAAAATCTTGTACACGGAGAGAATTTTTCGTTATATTTTACCGTAAAATTAATTACAAATTTTAATATGTTTGGTGATGAGAGTGGGATAATTAGACAACTAAATAAAAATAAAAAACCTACTAAATATTACCAAAAATGATAGGAATTTGTGAAATTATAACAGAAATACAACAAAAATACAATAGAAATTTTATAAACTATATAATAAAAATATTAAATATAATAGAAATTTTGGTTATTCTAACAGAACTCAATACTTTATAACTTATAATAACCAGAATATTCGATCAATCCTACAAAATTTTTCTGATTCGTCATTTTCACCAGAATTTTTTTTCAGTGAAGAAGTTGAAAACACCGGTCCTTAATCGAGTATCGAACGTAAGTTCCTTAAAAACTAGACTAAAAACTGAATTGTAAATAAAAATTTTAATTTCTCAAACGCAAGAGCCACGAGCTACGCTACAATTTCCGCTTTAATGATTTATGATTGGGCGCATTTATTAAAGAAAAACCGTCATAAAGCGAAAAATGGAATGCGCGGCCGTCTTGCGCGTCTCGGGGCCCCGTACGAGTGTCCCGCACACGTACCTCGATTCACGCGTGCGAATGTATACGCTTATAGAAGAGCAGTCAACCTTCTCGATCTACGGTCGAACACGCAGTATACACAGAGACGGAGCCACGGCGTAAAAGGTGTACACGCGTGTATAAGAGCGAAATAGCTGGCAATTTGCGAGGTTTACGAGTTATTTCACAATGGCTGCAAAGTATAGTCCTACAGTATTATACTGCCGTGGTAGCTCGAGTGCACGGTCAGCGAACGTTGTTGCACAGGGTAGGACGAGCGCGTGTGGGTGCGTGCGAGCGGACGCGAGGGGCGGAGACGGGGAGGGGGAGGGGGAGAGAGAGAAGGGTCTCGCTCTCTCTCGTATGGGTCTCATTGTTCCTCGTGTTGAATATCACCGTTGCTGCACTACTTTGTGTACGATAGGTGCCGATCGTTGTTTTGCTGAAACAAGTTCCCGGCTGCCAATACGTCGGGACGGCGCGGCGACGTACTCCGGAGTGCTCGGGCCCGCCTCTGCTTACCCTATTTCAAGACAATAACCAACTGACAATAAACCTGTCCGGAGATCGGGCTTTTATTTCCCCCCCTGCAGTTAGCGGAGCTCTCGAGTTCTAAAAACATCTTTTAAATCTCCTTCGAATCTTCGATGGGACGGGAACGCGGGAGCCACGTGGGATTTGTTCTTGGACGAAAGTGTAAACGACGCTGAGGGCGTCGCGAACCCGAACAACCGGCGGACGCCGCGAGTGGGAGAGAGCTTCGAGAAATTCGCGAAGGAGAAAAGAAACGCGGCAGAGCGCGGTACGCGAATGATTACCGACACCTCGGGAAAGAAAAAAAATAAAAGAGCGAAGGAAGAGCAAAGCAGACGAAACCACCATCACGCGCCGAAGAAGAAAGATTAAAGAGCAGCTTGTACGCCCTCGCCGGAATGATGGATGCGATCCCTAAGATGCGGGCGCCGTTCGCCAAGTAGGTGGAGACTTCTATTTCCATTCCCCCCCGCGCGCGTTGTTTCTCGTTTCCCTACCCGTTCGTCTTTCGCGCGCTGTTTATCCGCATTTACCCGCCTGTTGTGTGCTTTAATCGATGATGCGCTGTTAGGCCGATACACCATTAAGTACACTGAACAAAAAACGGTTCTGGTTAAAAAACGGACGAATCGGAAGAATCTTGGAGGATTGATCAAATATTCTGATTATTGTAATAGGAATTCGGGTTATTATAAGAGAAAAATATAGTTACTTTTGCCTCTACCATAATTTTATAATATTTCTGACAATAAATACGATTAACTTAACTATATATATCATTATGTTAATCATATTTTATCATAACTTATCATATCATTGTTATCGTAATTACACCATTATATCATAATTATCATTAGAAATATTGTAAAATTGTAGTTGAGGCCAAAAGTAATTATATTTTTCTCTCAGTGTACAAGATTTTCTAATACGTTTTTAACCAGAATTTTTTGTTCAGTGTAAAAGATAAGAATAGCCAGAGTCTTAATGGTCTTTTGAAAAAATCATAAAAATGAAACATCATAGAATTCTACAGATTTATTAGACTCATACTTTAACTCTAGTTGAATTGCGTAAGACTACTTTTTAAAATTGCGACGCGAATCCTCGAAAGCAGGTTTGTCGCGCGGACTGCGAAGGGATATCGTCGTTTTACGGGCTCGCGCGCGCGAACAACAATTTAAATGGTAATCCAATACCACACCCTCTTTGCAAAAACCGAAAACCGCGGGCGAGCGGGGCCGCCGGACCGGCCCGGCCGGATCGCCATTTCATATAGCAAATGGACCCTCCTCCCTCTCCCCCCATATAGCAAAAATACACGAGCACGACGGAGTGTACGACGAGTCATCACAAAAAGCGTTAACAAGGCTGCGATGCGAGTCCAGCTAATTCTATAACTTCACCCCCTCATCCCCCTCGGCCGTGCTCGCGCGCGCGCAACCTCCTTTCTGCGTGTCTTATGAATAGAGCTCTACTCCGGCCCCGAAATATTCTTTTCTTCCTTCCTTCCTCTCTCGCGGTGTCGAGATTGTCTCTCTCTCCTTCCGCGGCACCCCGTGAACGAACTCGCCGCTCGGGGACCGTCGGTCGGTAATTATCTCCCCGCCGTGTAAAAATAATAATTAGCTCCCACCGTTGCATTAATTAAAGTGCCTCTCTTTCCACCCGGCCTCGCGCTTTCACAAGGGGAGAGTCCCGTCGTAATTACACGTCCCTCGCGGCACTAACCAGTGTCCCACAAAGGTGACCGCGCGAATTGTTCACGCCCACGACACTCCGCCTCGCCTCGCGCGATCGGCGCACCACGTCGTGGTTTGTCGCGCGTTGATGCTACTCCTGGATATCGTCGAATTATTCAAATCGCTATTCGCCTTCGAGACGTTTTATTTTAGATCGTCCAATTTCGAGAAATAATCAGGTGATAAGTATATCGATGAGATCTAGAATTTGAAGCTAATAGTCTTTTAGCATTCCACCAAAAGCATCAAGCGAGAGAGTATTAAGCGTACAATTCCCTTTTCGCAATTTACATAGAAAACAATTCTAGTTAAAAACGGACGAATCAGAAAAATCTTGTAGGATTGATCAAATATTCTGGTTATTATAATAAAAATTCTGGTTATTATAAGTTACAAAATAATGAGTTCTATTATATAATAACCAGAATTTCTATTATAATAATCAGAATATTTAATCAATCCTACGAGAGAGGATTTTCTGATTCGTCCGTTTTTAACCAGAATTTTTTTTCAGTGTATAATTTAGAAAAATCGGAATGTTATTAGTTACATGAAACGCAAATCTGATAAACAATTGGGAGGAAAAAGAGAAAGAGAAATAATTGGAAAGAGACAACGGTAACGTTAAATGTGTTAGTCGCCCAAAAAAACGCGGCGATAGCGCACGATCATTCCCGACAAGCTGAGGAAGGCGTACGTACTTGCTAGGTATTTGCCTGACGCACCTGTCTGAATTGTTCCTCGAAGCTCCAGTTGGCTCCAGAGGGATGCTGACTGTTCACCGACGCGGCACGGGTTTCGCAGTCGCGAGCTTCCCCGTTATTCCTGGAGCATCCTTGCGACGATTCTCCGTTATTCCTGGAGTTTCCTTGCGAAGATTCGCCACTAGTCTTGGTGTTCCCCTGCGACGACTCGCCGTTATTCCTGCAGCGAAGCGGCGAGGATTCGTTGGCCTGCGAGGCGGATGAGGAAGAAGCTCTCGGGGAGGAGACCCTTATCGGCAACATTTCGAACGCCTGATTCGCGATACTTCCCGCGACTGGCACGTGATTGTTTTGCGCCGTCTGCAGCGGTGGATGTTGTTGCGGTGCCATGTATACAGGTGGAAATACGAAGTTCCCGTTGTTCAATGCTTGTAAAACTTCCAGACTTCTACCCTGTATCACGTCTTCGCCACGCTATAAAGAAAAACCGTCACAGAGCACCGGATTAATTACAATCGACTCAATACCGAGCGACAAAAATAATTAGAGTGCGATTCCTTGAACCCCCTGGGTTAAAACTCATTGCGCAAAGATTCGTTCTATTATTTTGCGAAGTTAAAGCCCGTGAATTATGTCCTTTACCAAGAAATTATATTCGCAGGTGACGCGACTCTATTTATAGTTTGGAGTAAGAAGTACAATATAAAGCGCCAATTATCTCCACTGGAACTTTCTACCATCGCGCAAGAGATTCCTCCTAATTTTCATGCCGCGAACAAACACTATTGTGCACGGGAACACGATGGGATCTCTTATCGGGCCTACCGATCGTAAAGAGATTCGCGCTCGGCCAGATCTGTCATCCGGTTTAGGCTGTCGCGTAATAAAAAAAAGAAGGAATCTATTGTCACGGTGACACGGTGGAAACTCATTTATGACTGTCAACGTCCGCTGTTACGACCACCTCATGATTTTCCGCGATTCGTGTCATTCTACCTTGGCACTTTTGTAGGTCAACGAACGCTCGAACCTGCCGAGCAAGTTTTATGACGAATTATGCGGCTGCTTATCTTCGCGGAAACTCAACAGGGCGAACGATACGCGGGGAACTCTTGACAATAAGACTATTTTTCGAAATCCACGCGAGTTTCCTTCTAGGCGCCAACTTGTACTTATATTGAACGAGAATATTGAAGAAAATGTTGAAGAAACTATCGAAAGGTTAAGCATACAAGAGTAAAAGGAAAAAGACTTTTCTCACTAACCTCCGATCTAAGCTTCGATATTAATGGATGATGCGCGTTTATGAAAGAGTTCAGATGTGCTATTGAAGCGGTAGATAGGTCCAAGTTATTAGTCGAGCCATCCAAGCTTTGGCTGAGTCGGCTGAGCGGCGGCGGCGGCGAAAGTAGTTCTTCGTCCTCTTGCGCATCCTCCAAGTCCAAATCCGATTCATTTTCTTCTTGATACTGAAATCATCAAAGAACACGAGAATTAGAGAATTCTATTTAAAGTAAAATTCCGCTTTATATTATAATTTGTATATTATAAAATTATTTAATAAATATTCTTTCCCAATAATTTTATACACTGGCAATCGCGCAAATTTTGCCTTCTCCTTCGCTTCACGGTTACACAAATTTACAATTACACGAGAAACTTGATAATCGGACGACAGTAGACCGAATAAAAAGTAACGGAATTGATAACGTGATATCAACTGTGCAAGTTTAATCGTGAACAAGGAGGGCAGATAGCGCGGCATTAAACATTAATTAGGAAAATGGCGAATGCGATGAGTTATATACACCGAGATAGCCGCTATCAAGTAACATTATTATGCTACGGGTGTCATAAGTGTTTTACGGCTGTGCCCATTGCACCGGAGCCGGCATAAAAATGTACAAGTCACATTACCGGGAACGGAAACGGCCATCGTAAAAAAAAAGAGATGGACGCTCCATATTTTTTCCTCGCCTGAAATTAACTCAACCTCTCGATAAATGTCCCGCGCGCGACTCTCAGACACGGCGAGCATTGACTCGCGTATATTTATTCTCTCTATGCGCAGTAACTTTTGTTTCTTATACACCGTGAGAAAAATGTAGTTACTTTTGGACCCAACCATAATTTTACGGTACTTCTGACAGTAAATGTGATTAACTTAATTATATGTATCATTATGTTAACTATAATTATCATTAGAATTATTATAAAATTGTGGTTGGGTCCAAAAATAATTATATTTTTCTCTCAGCGTAGATAAGATCACGGAATCATCTAATCGTCAATATCAAAATTAATATAATCTGCATAAAATTTTGCAGATTTGATAAATGTATGGACACATGTACGTTAACTATTTTATAAATTTTATTCGTGGAACATTACACAAATGGGAATGAGAAAAGTGACATTTGAAAGGAAGGAGACTTCACTATTCATTATTTTAGGGAGTGTTCCTTTTATCTAAAAGAAGATGCAAATAGATTCATCGAAGCTTCAAGTATATTCAAATGGCGAAGAAGCGAGCTTTTACCTGGAAAGGGCGGACTTAAGCAAATATATGCCTATCGGGGATGCAAGTGGATTCAACGGTAAATGTACCGATGTCGGGACCCAATCTTAAATGGAACTACGATCGAAGGACAAGACATCCGATGGGCGAGGAGTGACAAACGGTCTCTCTGTCGGCGTCCTGAGCACGTGTGATAATATTGACCCTCCACGGTGGTGGCCAGGAATGAATGAGCGGCAAAAAATAGAATCCTAATCAAATATGAAACAAGTTCGTGGCTGAGATTTCGATCCGGCCCATCAACCTGTTATAAAACCCGCCTATATTTTCATTTCTATATCTATTATTTTCATTTCTCCGGATAAATCTATTCCATATTTATCCGAATAAAAAATTCAGAATTAAATTGTATATCTGCTATAATTATAATTGCAAACCACAAAGCATAAAGATACATAATGAAAGACGTGACTTCAACTTCAATTCAATGTGATCGATTACCGAATGTCAATCAATCGGAACAAGTCTTTGAAACATTTATATATATATATATGTATATGTTCAAAGACTTGTTCCGATAACAAATTGTGAAAGCCGTTCTGTATTCCGGAGGCAAGTGTTTACGCGAAAGATATTGTTGAAATCGCCGCGTTGGGAAGAAGGCGCGAAAATAAATTACGGTGGTTTTATATATATATATATATATAGCGTATATGGCATCGTTATTCTCACCGTGGCGTGAGCTTACGAATTATATCATTCAAGTGTTTGCGGATGGTACCGTCATTACAATAATCACGGTAGAGCCGCGTTCGAGGGGTGCCATTGTTCTAGTCTGAACCCAGTATTCGCACGTAGGTGTCTGAATCTCGTATGGAAAGTGACGGAAGAAATACGCCGGTTGTATCCGCCGAAGCAGCGAATATCACGAAGGGGATAGGACGTTCAATTACTAATCGACTTACAATAGATGTGTTTGAAAATCCATATGTAGCGGGTATTTTTCATGTTACAACTATTATTAATTATGATCCAACTTTATCGCAAATATTGTAATACGCTGATAATTATTATATTGAAGTTAAATTTGTGCGAATATTTACTTATCTAGGAATTGCGTCTTATTTCCTCTACATTTACCTTCGCAAAAAAACACCAACTATTTATTTTTATTCTCATTTCTTACAGCACTTGCAGATGAACGAAATAAAAGAGGACAATCAATTAAAAAAAAAATCACATTTGCGTAATTCGTCGCAACACCGTCTGGAGATTATTGCGTATTCTCTGTGTGATGATCGAATATTCGCTTTTAGTCGATTTAAAGAAGAGCCTTTAAGAAATAAATGAAACTCGTTGGGGGTAAAATATTATTTTCATACTAATAGACATTATAAATCATAGATAGCGTTCTAGAGTAAACTGTTTATACTGTATTACACTATCGAAATTTTTCTCTCTCTCTCTCTCTCTCTCTATCTCTCTTCTTTCTCTTTTTTTTCCTCTCTCTTTCTCTCTTCATAATACGTGGTGCAGCGTTGCGGTTTCATAAAGACATTTTAACGAGATTTAATATATCCTAGGCACGACAATAGCTAAATTTATCGAAGGCTAAGCCACGGCGCGTTACCCTTCGCAGCCACTGCAGATAACTGTGTCCACCGTGATTTATCGCCGTACCGTCACCATTCGATTGTTTTATTGTTTATACTTTATAGTTTCCACGCTTCGAAAGTGCGAGCACTCTCCAACAAAGACTCGTGGGTGCGTGCGGGATGCTCGAATGCGTGTATGTGCACGCGTGCCTGCGCATGTACTCGTACCGCGGCGTGGCCTGTAAATCATCGCCTAAATGCTCCAGGCACTACACACGGCGTGCTTCTAAATATTCTAATTACCGCACGACTATCGCGTTTAATTGAGGGACTCCCGTTACGTGAATGTCTGCCAATTCTGATCATCGACATTAGCAAAGCTCGCACGAGTTATTTATATTAGTTGCATTAATCGAAATGCGCCGGAATAAGTTCCTTTGCCATTATGATTTAAGAAAAATTCAATACGTAGATATACAATAAAATAATGATAATTTTTGAAAATAACGATAAAAATATAATTTTATACATTATATTTATGCAGATTTTGTTGGTTGTCTAATTTATCTAAATTTTATGCAGTTATACAAAAAAAAGCTACGATATTACTTGTCTTTCTGGATATTTCTACTTATAATCTAACCGTCTGACGTCACGCGGCTTTTATCAAATACAACAATCCGCTATGCATATTGAAATAAACATTACTGGTCAAGGGAGACAGAGAGAGACTAGCTAGATCTCTTGGAAATTATTACGTGACTAAATTGTCGCGCTAGTATTTTACAACTTCGTGGAATAGTTCGCTTATAGAAAAGAACAATGTTATCGGACACAAAGTGTAATGTGAAAAGATTCGAAAAAGAATTCTCGTCGATGTGTAAAAGATAACGCAACTGTAATTACGACTTGAACGTATTTGCGAGTATCAAAATTGTCTGCAGATTTCAAATAATTTGTTCATTCTCAACTTAACGACACCATTTCATTTTATATTCAAAACAGTGCATAATACAATATATGACGCAGTTGTTACAGTATATTAAATTAGCGGAAGTGGTGGTATAATAAATAAGCACATAATTATATTTATAAAAATAATTATATGTAATAATTTGTCTCCAAGTTAAATACTAAATAAACGAAAAACGAAATTTCTTGTACAATTCTAACATTTCTATGTTGTTCTCCAACAATGTGATGATTAACGCGAAACGTTTACTGCACAGAGGGAACGCGATATATTTCATTTTTTTGCAATTTATGGACCGCGTGATATTCTTGCAATAAATCTGTAGTACAACCCGTTTTTTTTTTACAACCGCCGCAATTACGGTTATCGTAATTGTAAGACTAAAGATACTTTGCGCCATGAAAAACTGAATTATATTAAATGCATAAAACTTAACGATAGAGAATAATGCTCCGCGTGCATAGATGCGCAGTCGATATTACCGTGCGAAAGTACGGACTCATTGTCCGAGACTATCCGGTTGAAGTATTTGGTTTACGTTTTTTATGGACGGTTTGCACCTATGTGTTTTAAATATATAGCGATTAGATAGGACCGTGCGAAATGAGAAAAACGTTAGCTCGTCACAAATGTATAGGCATTGTATACAAAGACATTATTATCAAACGAAAAATATATCACGGGTTTCCCCCTAGTTGGACGTGCGCGACAGAGAGGAAGTGAAACTCCTCGAAAACACGTGAAATCAATGAGAAATGACGACACACGGAATCGGCGAGCGCCGCCACATCGGACATCGGAATTATAAATTATCTTTGGAAATAACGCGCGATAAATGTGTAAAACGTTTTTATGTATGTGCATATTTCGCAACTTCGCAATGAGCGATACCATTAGATATTACTAAAAATAAATAGTACGGCGAAAAAGAAAAACAGGTATGCAAATCAACGGATAGATAAACGGGTGACTCTTGATGACGATCGCGAATACCGCACTATAAATATATATAACATAAGGATAAAGTTGAAAACGAAGTCAGGTGTACACGTAGCATGAGTGTCAAAAAATTGTGATAAAATGGCGGCGAGAGAAATAAAGCGCGATAAGCGCTGAAATTTATAATTCGAGTCATCGGAAACACTTTCTTCATTGCGATAGCGCACTGAGAGAAGGTTATTTTTATATAGTTACTTTTGACCTCAACCACAATTTTATAATATTTCTATAACCATAATTATGATTAATATAATGATGCATGTAGTTAAGTCAATCATATTTATTGTTCGGCCAAAAGTAACTATATTTTTCTCTCAGTGCGGACTTCTCCATTTTTTACACAGAAACAACATTAATTTCAAATCAACAATATTATTCTCATATATACGCAAAAATATAAAATCTTCTTTAAGATTTTATATTTTTGCGTATATATGAGAATAATATTGTTGATTTGAAATTAATGTTTTTTCTGTGTACGCCATTTTGGCAGCATTCTGTGCGCTCGTGAGATTATTATTACCAAATATCGCAATGATGAATGGAAATAAATAGGAATGCCTGCGCAACGTAATGCAGATAATTTTCGATGACATATGCGGCGAAATATGCCGCGTAATGTGCGAACGCGTGAAATAGGATGCGTTATCAAGAAAACGTTATCGAACTCATTTCCTCGGGTAACTCCGAGGAGGTATGACTCCGCAAGCCTATCGATATCGAAGGAAATGACTGCGAAATAATTGCTTTACATATTGTAGCGTTGTACCTCGGAGTCGACGAGTTTACCATATTCCACGAAGGCGCACGAGCGCGATTCCCGCGCCTAGCCGATAAAGCGCTCTACATGATATAAAGCACGCAATGAATTCGAAACGAAGACTACCGAGAATTCGAAATGGCGCGACGCCGCCGCCGCCGCCACCGTTGCGGTGATTAATTGCGCGCCGGCAAAGTGGGAGGCCAAATAATAGTGCTACTGCGGAGAAAAAAAGAAAAACATGTATCGAGGCTCATCGTGATAACGCGGTTGAATGGGAAGCTCGCGAAAATGTATGCGCATTTCTTCGTAAAACATATAGAGGTCGATTTATATGCGAAATTAGTTTGAATTGTATTTCAATGCTCCCGCTTACTCAGTTACGTTTATTTTCCATTTGAACGGTTTATAAAAATCTAGTTATATTTTTCTGTCATACGTGCGTATTGCCCAACTCTCTCGCTCCGCCAGTTTGCGCGCGCTGCGGACGTTTGATAAGAATTCGCAAATTATTGCTGTACTGAGAGAAAAATATAGTTACTTTGGCCTCAACTACAATTTTATAATATTTTTAATGATAATTATAGTTAACATAATGCATATACATAGAAAAAAACATTAATTTCAACAATAATACAGTTTTGATAATCTTAAACAGAAACAACATTTCTTTATGTGAGCAAGTTATTGTCTAAGATTATCAAAATCGTTAAAGAAGATTTTATATTTTTGCTCATTGTATATGAGTTTTTTATTGTTGATTTAAAATTGATATTTTTTCTGTATAGTTAAGTTAATCATATTTATTGTTAGAAACATTATAAAATTATGGTCGAGGCCAAAAGTAACTATATTTCTCTCTCATTGTCCAGGACTTTGATTTAAAAAAAAACCCCCGATGTTACGGCGAGATTCATCGGGCTCGTGGCGCCCGTCGAGGATCACGCGGTCGATCCGTAATAGATAGAAGCGAATACGCTGCGAGAAGAGTAACGATTTAACGAATGGCCCCGGCGTTTATCGATATCCAATAAGAATGAAAGTACGAGTACCTACACGAGTTCCCGCGGGCCCTCCCGCGGTGCTCCCACGCAGGGATCACGGCTTCATCGGTCGATCTTTTTCTCGTATGCGCGCGCGCGAGGAATACGCGTGTAACTCTACGGCCCCATAAAATAAATTCATAAGCGCCCGATGATAAACAGCTCGGAAACGGAGCCGTTTTGGCAGATCGATCGATTTAGATTGAGAGATTACCCCCGGTGTCCACCCGATGCCCGAGTGAACGGGAAGAGTGCTGATTTATCGGCTCCTCCAGGACTTCTGTCAGGTATATAAATTCATTGACCATCGGAATCGTCATCGCCGTAATCGCTTTTATTTATCAATATCGCCGAGAAAGCGCATCGATCAGGCCTGTCTATTTAGGTGAAACGTCCTACGGGAACGTCCACGCGGGGCAGCGGTATCGCAACCCCGAGAGAGGGCCTCGGAGCCTTTTTTTTCCTTTTATTATATATTCGCTCACTCGCGTGACGCTGTTATTGCTATACTACATTTTAATAACATCTGAAGTAAGAACAAAACGTGCAATTCGTGATTTTCAACACGCTGGGTTGCTCGTTTTACAAAAATATCGGAAAATATGGATAAATATTGAGGTCCTCGAGTAAAGATACTTATAAAGGAAAAGCCAGTCGAATCTAAGACATTTGGTAGACAAGGGTCGGCCGTACCCGACGCCTTCCTCGCCTTCCATGTGTTTGCCAGATTCGAGATCGCGTACGCAGGAATCACGGTGTCTTTCACCGCACAAACGCAAATTATTTTTATCGATTCATTCTTACGCAACGTGTACGAGGCGCCTCGTGGGAGACATATCCAAAAGAAACACTCGGTTAGATTCGCACGAGCAGCAGCGAGTCGTCGGGCGATAAAACGTTCGCCGTACGCCCGTTTCTTTGGGCCGCTTTTTTCCCCCGTGGGGCTCTCTCTCAAATAAAATTAAATAATGATATCTGAAAAAAGGAAGAAATGTCAGAGCGCTGCTACGCGCGTGACTGTCGCTTCGAGGGCGGTCCGCGCGATCAAGTTCGAGGAAAAGGGTCTCCATGGTGAGCGCCCATATTTATAACCGTGGCGTATTTCGTGTAAAGTAAATCGGAGACGCGGTGGAAAGACGGACGGACGATGGCTGCTCCGCCAGATTTAATTAATGACCCGCCGAGTTTGATCTGCCGGCTACAAAGACCGTAAAGCAAGACGTGCGCGCAACGTCTCTCCCTTCTCTCTATCGTTTGCGTTCTTCCTTCTTTCGTCATCATTCCTCCCTCCATGGCCGGTCCTCGCCGACGTATGCGCGGTCACGGACGGAGCGGGAAGAAGCGAAAGAAAAAGCGCCGGAGAAAGAGGGAAAGAAACGAATGTTTATTTCGGTCTTGGAGCCAAGATCGCGCGAGAAAGGCACTTTCGCGCGATATTTATGGTTTAAGGCGTCATTTACGTGTTTATAACAATGTTTAATGTATCGAGTCGCGTACGAGCGATTCCTGTGGTCGAAAAAAAAACAATGAAAAAAATTGTTCATATCGAAACAAAAATCAAATCGATCATTTATAAATATGTGACGCTAAATACAGGATATATAATAATGATTCAATCGTCCAAATGCACAAGGCGCAACGTAATCTAGCGTTTCTCTGCGCGGCAGATCTACCTGAAGCGGGCAGGACCAGCGGGGACACGACTGCGCCGCTGACAAACCAGACATACTTCAGCGCATAGTTATTTTGAACTTGACCCACATTCCCCCGACTTCCTACAAACTTTGCTTTTCTCGTTCTTCTCCCGGGCGCGAGTCTTTGAAAAAGACAGATTGATCGAACAGGGTCATCTCAGATGGCGAACGTTCCAATTCCGCGTGCGGCCGCCACCGCCGCGCGA
Organism: Tetramorium parvispinum; assembly: GCA_011638315.1. Taxonomy (NCBI): domain Eukaryota; kingdom Metazoa; phylum Arthropoda; class Insecta; order Hymenoptera; family Formicidae; genus Tetramorium; species Tetramorium parvispinum. The sequence continues at coordinate 22,329 of VBVR01002186.1, forward strand.
TCGCGATGAACTTATTTCTGTGCCGAAGCCGAAATAAAACCATGACAAATTACGCAATCGTCTCTCGATCCCCTTCCTCTCCCCCCCCCCGCGGGAGAGAGAAGATACGAAAGGGGTAAGCGGTTCTGATTTCATAAGCCGATATTCATCGGAAACGAAGTCAAAAACGAACGCACGACAGTGACGGATCGTCTAAATTGAAGAGCGGAATTCGGGCATCCGCGAGACGGCAAGATGCGGACGGGGGGGAGAGTGGAAGGGCGGGGTGGGATGTGCGAGTGGGCCATGAAGGGAGGTATAGAGCAATATTAATAGCGTGGGTGGTGGCAAAGCGTCGTGGAAGATATTGTTAGAACTCGGAGGCTGACTCCGCACGCTCCGGAGGGGAGAGGCTCCTTGCTAATGGGGTTTTAATGACGGCCAGCTGTCCGTCCGTCACACACTTTTAGACAACTATTCGGTATTTCTGTATCGCCATCTCTCGATCCCGATTTCCCGCGGAGCGTCGTAAGATCGACTTGTGTCTCTCTGTCTCTCCATCTCTCTCTCTTCCTCTGTCCCCTGTGTGTGTCGGTATGGTGTCCGATGTCCAAGACAGCAGTCCTGAACCTTCGAAGGCTCAAGCTGAGAAAATAATTTAAAGGAGAGAAAGAGAGGGGAGATGACTCGCACGCTGATGGAGCGTATGGAGCTGCGACTTCTCTGGAATACAGGATGTTCCAACTGTTTGCATTTCCTTCCATCTACGAATTCTCGGATCAATTCGTAGTCGATTTTTTTATGCTCCATATATAATTTTCCTTCCCGATCTTGTTTAAGTGAAACATGAGTTCCCGCGTTCGTATACGAATTATTAATAACTGTGAAAATAATTCGAATTATAAACTCTCTAAATTGTGCACTGGAAAATATTCTGGTTATTATAATAGAACTTAATACTTTATAACTTATAATAAGCAGAATATTTGATCGCGCCTGCAAGATTTTTCTGTTTCATCCGTTTTTTACCAGGATTTTTTTTCCTTAGTGTGATTAATGTAATCGTTTTCAAAGCTTCGAGTGTTGGTACTGTTTGCGAAATCATAGAACGATTTAACGCGCGAGAGGCAAATGTCTATGCACCGCACACGGTGAATGAAACCGGTAGCCGGTTGGTTTCAGGCGCATTCTTACCGTTTTTGCGCAATTGTTCCATACCCGAGCGCGGTTTTAGCCTCGTCATACAATTCAAAGTTTTCTCAAAACAAGTTTCATTGCCAAGAATCTCGAGGCATCCGTGGCGCCGTTTCGCCATGAGGAAGAACTTTAGGAAAGTAGTCGGTGCATCGAAACGTTTGTTCTTACCGGCAGGCAACAATTAAGCCGCGTGCCGTCAATCCAGGGGGAAGAAACGAGAGGCTTCGGGACTCCGGAGCGTGCAAGCACCACGTGCACGAAGGGGTTACACGCGCTTACGGGTGTAGGAAGGCAGACAAGCGGAGAAAAGCGGGAGGTTATAGCGCGATTTTATGATCCATTAACTCATCCAGCCTGGATTGCTCGCGACATAGAAAATCTGCTCTGCTTAAATTTTACGCGAAGCTTTTATCGTAAATCCATACCAATGTTCCTAAATAAATACATTTGCGTGCGACGAAAAATTTATCAAACTTCACGCAGCGTGCTTTCGAGTTTTTAATAGTCGAATAAATCTTCCGTAACCTTTGTTAGATTCCGTAACTTCGAACTGGAATCGAAAAAAAAATTCCTTAGGTAAACAACCGTTTGCGAAATCGATCGATCGATTAAGAAGCTTTCAGCCTTTTTCAGGCACCTCTTCGGTAGAGGAGACCATTAAATTCCTTTTTCCATTAAATTCCCGAACCCTTCGCTACTTCTACTACCTGAAGGACCAAATTGTCTCAACATCCTTCTCGACATGGACCATAAATGCCAAACCCGAGTAACGTTGACATATAATATTCATTCGCCGATAAACAAAAAATGTATCGTCACGTATTTTATATTTTACTGAAATCTCTATAGACAGATTACGACGATAAATAGGTAC
>VBVR01002187.1:0-24377 GCA_011638315.1 Tetramorium parvispinum
CATACATATATATATATATATATATATATATATGTATTCCTATTGTAGTCCATAATGATACATGGACTGCATCGAAAGTCACGCGCTCTTTTCGTCAGACATTATTTTGAGAAAAACAAATGGACGATCTTCTTGTTTTGCGTAATATTTGCTTCATGCGAGATGCTCGTCTTTATTTAGGGCTTCTGGAACGCCGGCTGTCAGATGGTAGCTTTGAACTTCCAAACCCCTGATCTGCCGATGCAGCTCAATCAGGGGAAATTCGAGTATAACGGTACGACGGGTTACCTGCTGAAACCCGACTTCATGCGGAGGCCCGATCGAAGCTTCGATCCTTTTTCCGAGGACGTAGACGGCATCATCACCGCGCAGTGCGCGGTTCAGGTCATAGCCGGGCAATTCTTGTCGGACAAGAAGGTGGGCACGTACGTGGAGGTGGATATGTACGGTTTACCAGCAGACACGATTAAGAAGGAATTTAGAACACGGATGGTACCGGCGAACGGTCTGAATCCGGTCTACAACGAGGAGCCGTTCTTGTTCCGGAAGGTCGTGCTTCCCGATTTGGCGGTGCTCAGATTTGGTATTGGCGTCTCTTCTTTACGACGCTACAACTATCGTGATATAAATTCGAAATAAATAAATAAATAAATGCTGCCGTTCTCATAAACCGATTTTTCGATTATTTCGCACAGGTGTGTACGAAGAGAACGGCAAATTACTCGGCCAGCGAATTTTACCCCTGGACGGCCTTCAAGCTGGCTACAGGCATATTTCTTTGAAAACCGAAGCGAACTTCCCGATGGCGTTGCCCATGCTCTTCTGCAACATAGAACTGAAGATTTACATCCCCGATGGATTCGAAGGTAGCGGCTCGAAAATAGTAGCACTCTTCGCAGCTTTCGCTCATAAGCCCGCCTCCAATTTCAGACTTTATGGCCGCCTTGTCGGATCCGGGCGGTTTTAGCAAGGCTGCCGAGAAACAAACTGAGACGATGAAGGGACTCGGAATAGAACAGACGGATGCCAAGGCGGACGCTAAGAAGAAGAAGGAAGAAGAAGCGAAGAAAGGTAATAAAGTTACAAGATGCGATTGTGTGTTTTTTTTTATTAAAAAATGATATTTAAACAGTAGAGAAATAAAAAATTATGTTGAAGATACATTTGTAATATGTGCGGTACATATACAATTCTTACGCAATTTCAGTGGAAGCATTAAAACTGGAACCTATTACGTTAGAATTCTTGAAAAAAGAGAAAGGTTTCAAAATGGGCAAAAAACATCAGAAAGAGTTGGATACCATGAGGAAGAAACATTTTAAAGAAAGGCAAACTATGCAGAAGAATCATTGTAGTGTCATCGAAAAGTTAACCAGAGGAAAAGAGTGCGTTGAAATTTTCTACAATTTTATCGCGCAAAGAGAGATTTGAGAAACTTAGCATTTTTAATATTATTGAATTATATTTAATTCTATTTATTATTTAATGTGTATATGATATTTTCACAGCAAAAATGCTCTAGCGCAGGATGCAAATGTGAAGAAAATTATAAGCGAACAAACGGCTCAATGGTCTGTCATGATGGAGAAGCAGAGAAAGGAGGAATGGGAATTACTGAAGAATCAAACGCAGAGCTCTCGCGACGAGTTAAAGAGACTGATTGAGGTCGTGCAAGCTACGCAAGTTAAACTGATGCAGGCGAAACACGACAAGTTAGTTCACGTTATTTACTCGTCTTGTTATATTTCTCACTGATTAATCTGCGCAATGACATAAGTTATTAAGTTCTGATACTCTTTTGTCACATCGTTTAAATATGTTAATATTATAGAGACATGAAGGATATGAATACCAATCAAGCGAAAGTATCCGTAGAAACGGCGAAGGAAGTGATGAACGATAAGACTTTGAAAACAAAAGGTGATAAGGACAGACGACTTCGTGAAAAGAAGCAACAGAATACGAAGAAATTCATAGAGGAGAGGAAGACTGTAGAGATTAAGCAGGGCCGTGAAAAGGAAAAGTTGAAAGTTACGCACGAAAAACAAGTGCAAGATCTAGATAAGGATATCAATACAGTAAGTTTGAAATAGCTATTTGTTCTAAATGGTTATTTAATCTTTTTTTATGCATAAAAAATATATTGGACTTTTCATAACACAGATTTTTACAAAACTTACATAGAAGAGAACTTAAAAATATTTCAATTCCTTCCTGTCTAGCTCTTTTTAGTATAAGAATTTCCAAATTAAATTTTCACGCCTTAAAAAAATTGATTCCTCTTCTTTATTAAATAAAAAATAGTTTCGATCATCATTAAACGTTTTATTGATACCCGCAAATAGAGAAAACGTGTTATACATATATATAATAAAAGAAATAAGTAATCGCGTAATTTTTGTCTATGAAATTAATGTAATTTTGGAAAATAATGCGCATTGATTTGGTCATGTTCCAGAGTATTGAAATATACGAGAATGAAGCAATTGAATACGATTTATCATCCAAGGCGGAATTCTATATATAATTCTATATAATTTTCTCTTAATTTTTATATCATTATACTTACTCACTTGTTAATGTTTGTTGTTTTATATTTTGTGTAATATGTAATATATTTATTTTTCTATTTTTCATAATTATATATTATTATTTTGTATATCTTATTACTGGGATGACGCGTGGCTCCGTGCTAACGCGAGTGATTAGTAACGAAAGGGTCCTGGGTTCAAATCCCGTATATATCCATTTCAATTCGAGTATTCTACCGATCAGAGACCGATTCCTTTTTTGGAGAATCGGTAGGTTAAAGAAGGGGAGGCACAATGGACCTAATCTGAGTCTGATTGTGAGTGCCACAGGCGGATTTTGCTGAGGACCGCTCCCCCTTCCCTCCAGAATTATGTTATACTATTATATTATACCATTATTATGTTTGAATCGATGAAATAAAATTATCGTTTAACATGCAATTTTGTACATTGTTAGACTTTTGTATGTTATTAAAGAGCAGGAAATACATGACGATTAAATTCACAAACATTTAACTTTTCTTCAAATTCTGAATTTTATCTAAGTATACACATCTGTACTTTCTTGTAATTGAATAAAATTTTGTATAAACGGCATACGGTACACGCATAAAGAAGTGATAAATCCGATATACACTTCAATCCAATAAACTATCACGTGCTCCAGAGATAAGGTTCCTAGACTACCATGCTTTAGAGAAGTCGACAGTGCAGGATTGAAATAATCACCGGTATAATTGTAAGCTGAAATACATTGTATAGCAACAATACAAACATTTCTTCACATTGTGGAAGAGAATTTAAAACCGTTTACCAACTTGCAACTACCAAAGACATCCCCACAAAGGCAACAATGATTATTATTATTACCATTATTATCTTCGAAGTGTAATTAGAAATGTGTGTGTATGCGCGCAGATCTATAATTTTTACACAACAATCGGAATGTATAAAACTATCGTTTGGCACGCAATTTTGTACGTGTTGTTAGACTTTTGTACGTTATTAAGGAGGCGGAAGTATTGACGATTAAAATCACAAACATTTAACTTTTCTTGAAATTCTGAATTTTATCTAAGAATACACAACATCTATATTTTCCTGTAATTGAATGAAATTTTGTATAAACGGCATACGGTATACGCGTAAGGAAGCGATAGATCCGATACACGCCCCAATCCAATAAACTATCACGTGCTCCAGAGACGAGGTTCCCAGACAACCATACTTTAAAGAAGTCGCCAGTGCAGGATTGAAATAACCACCGGTGTAATTGAAAGCTGAAATACATTGTATAGCAACAATACAAACATTTCTTCACATTGTGAAAGAGAATTTAAAACCATTTACCAACCTGCAACTACCAAAGACGTCCCCACAAAGGCATCAATGACCGTGCTAAATCTCGGGTTTAAATCACCCAGAACACGAGATACCACCCTACATACGCACGTTGCAATGCATTCCACAAGCGCTCCAGTTATAGCAGACACCTAAAAAATAAATTTTTTTAAATTTATTTAATAGCAAAGTTCAATTTTTCCTATTTGCCCCTTATTGAAAGTCACTCATTTCTATGTGTCCGAATAATATACTTTTTACAGAATCTAGAGTTCCTACATTTTTTTTAAAGCTTTATACCTAAATTGTAAAACCCTACAGATTTTTTTATACACATTTATTATAAAAAGTAATAATTTTTTAATGTAACTTATTTACTCAATTTGAGATTAATCTTCGGTAATAAAATTATACGTTTTATTTTTTCTAAAATAAACTACAGACATTTATTCTAGAAATTTGAAAGTAGACTCATAAATTCTTAAAAATTTTTTAACCACTTTAAATAAGTAAAAAAATGATTGGACACACTTTATCTGATAGTATTGGCAAGATATCTTTTTTCACATAATATACGAAGAGTTAACAATTTGTTCTATATAAATATAAATGGAATTTTTCTCATGAAATCAAGGTTTAATGATTTGGCCTTACCTGCAAATCTGTAGTGCAATTGCCATATGCCCTATTTTTGTGCGTAGAAGCGAATTGGAACGCCCACAACATTTGGATATACTTAAATATAATAAGACCGCCAGCCAATTCCGCACATATCGATAAAAACGCGACGGTCAGGGGTTTTCTATGCACTACTACATCCTCCACGTGTGTATAAGGACACGCTGAAGCCTCATCCCAGTTTATTGACCACCAGATCGTTAGTAGAAACAAATAAAGTGCATACATCCATACACCCCAATTGTCCGCAACTAAAGAGAGAAGTTTAAATTTTTTGGGGGGAAAGAACGAAAAAGAAACTAAACACAAACTGTTGTTGTAATGTATGTAATAAGAATGACAGAAAATACAAAAAAAATTTAATTGATTTATACTTAAAGCTAAAGCTAAAACATACATCGAAAAAAATATAATTATAACGCTAATATATACGCAACATATAAATATAACATAAATAATAGATAGCTAAATCATAGCACAAGTTCACCATTTATCAAAAAGTAATCGCATGATGTCATATACATATATGTAAAATGATATTTATAAAACAGAGAGCCGACTTACTTATAATAAGCTCGAAACATGCCCCGCAAAGTTCTGCTGTAGCTATGAATTCAAGGACCAAAGTTTTTGTGAGGGGATAAGAATCAAGATAAAATAACGTATAGAGCCTTAGCCAATACGCTATCCAGATCGTGACTCCGATGTACACGGTAGATACTATCAAGTCTATTGATCCAGGCATTATCCTATTAAGATACGTGCCATTTAAATAAGCGTAGCATCAGCATAATGAAAACGTATGAGCGTAATAAAGCACATCCGATGTAACTCCACACGCTAAAGAGAGATCTATAGTTATATCATCCAATGCAGCGTTATATAATTAATACATTTATTACAGATCATTAATTTGTAAATAGGTACGTTTTTTTTTATCAAGATGATTGAATATTTTATCGTGTGATGACGTGCATGATAAAACAATATAACTAAATATACATTATGTAATTGATTTATAACTTCTACAAATTAGCCTAGCTTAATCGACAGATGTAGTAAAAACTTACGGAGTAATTACCAAATCACACTGATTGCTATTTCAACTTTTGTTATCTCAGTTTTCATAAATACTTCGCGCACGAGACATTTGCATCGAGTAGGGCTTCACACAGCGGTTATTTAAAACTAGGAGTACCGAATATATCTACGCGCAAATATGTCGCGAGGCTTTAAATAACTCGCCGAGATTGTCTCGAAGAATAGTATTTTAAAGCAACAGAATTACTATTGATCTTATGTAAAGAATAAGATATTTAATATATAATTAGCTAAAAAAATATTCAGAAAAAATAATATTATATTTCGATAAAACATAATTTGGAAATATATTTTCATACTTTCATGCAATCGATAAAGATTTTCGCAGATCTGAGTGGCGCAATGCACCAATGACGTCGTGGATGCTGCAGAATATATATCTGATGCTATCAAAATGTTTGCTTTAAATAATCTGTATAAAAATATTTTTTATTTACCTACTTTAACAATATTAAATAAAACACGTATTAAGGTCAATTGTAAAAGTCCATGTATACAATCAGAAATCATATCTGCAGTTTTATTCGTTTTATGAATTAACTACAATGTTTTATATAGACTGAAATAAATGATTTCATGTATTTTGAGAATGTGGATTAACACTAATCTTATCACTGTAGAAAAAGAAACATTTATTTACAGGAATTGAAGGACTCTCCTTTGTGTTTTTTAGCGGTAGTTTGAGAGTCATCTTGATTCTGTGTTCTTGCTAGCCTAGGAATTCGTTTAGCTTTCAAGTAGGACATTGTTTCGGTTGATGACCTAAAAATTGATAAAAATAATCATTAAATTAATATACGCGTTAATTTAAATATATGACAAAATTTAAAAATTCTATGTAGTTTTTAGAAAGTTGTACATATTTTATATGGAATGCATTTCAGAAAAACATTTCTTAAGAAGACCAAATATTAATGGAAAATTGCAATGAAAAAAAAAAAAAGTTAAAAAGGTTATAGTAGTGCATAATCACATAGCTGTGTATAATCATATATTTTAATAATGTCGAAAACAATTACAAAACTGTAAAAGATATATTATGCATACCTTGTATTTTTCTGTTCTGTTAACATTTCCGTTGAATTATTCTCGTTACCCGAATTAGAACTTAGAGGAAAAGGAATGATCTGGTAAGTTCTACTAACAAACTCGTTAGTCGACTCAGTATTTTCTGTCACAAACGAGACAATTCTTGTTTCAGTATCACTTGGAGACTTTCTTTTATTCTCGGATTCCGACTTTGCAGTCTTTCCGTCTGTCTGATTTTCAACTTTCGGTTTAAGCTTGCCATCTTGTGTGGGAAAATTTACAGTAGGCAAATTAATAGTTTTATCCCCTTTGGTATTATTCATCAATTTAATTAGTAGATTCGATAACTCTTCTCTTTTTCTTGTTACAATAATTTCTTCGAACCAAGCTTTCAAAGTTTTAATTGGCAAAGTATAATCTTTAATAGGATCCTAAAAAAGGAAAGAAACTCATATTAATAATTTATATAATTAGACATATAAAAAGTAAACGCAAAAAATATTAAAGATATTTTAATATACTTGCCTGGAAAAAACTTTCCACGTACTGTAACACGTACAATCCGCAATCAGTAAAATTTGATTGCTGGGGTACTTTCGGACAAGCTCCCTTAATAGTATCTTTCGAGAATGTCTTTTCTATACCAAGTTTGGCAACGTGTTCGCAACTTAAATAATCTCTTAATGTAGCAACTACCCGTGATCTACTAGCGCCAGCAAGCGAATCGAATATCAATATGCAAGGACTGTTAATTAAATTTATGTAATATTAAAACCACAATACATCAAATTACATCAATTACATGATACAGACATGCTACTTACAGCTTGACGATTTCCTTATGGTCTTCGGATTTAACATTAGTCTGGATTTTATTTTCTTCTGATTGATCAACCTCGTCCTATAAGTAAAATATGTTGCATTTTAATCAATTGTATTAGAACAGAAAAAATTATCAACAATAAAATTTATTCTACCTCTTCGTCGCTATCCATTTCCATCTCATCATCATCACCTTCTGCTTCGTCTCTTTCAGATCCATCGTCTGGTTGATCTATCGTTATAGTCGTTGGTACAGGAGTAATTGTTGTAGAACCAATTGTGACAGCTTTTGTTTTTAACTCTTTTACCTTTTTGCTCTTTTGCACAGTCTTATGAACGTTGTTTTCGTTAGATTTTGTAGCACAGGTTGAGACTTTTCCAACTAATCCAGGAAAACAAATAATAGCCAAGAACCAATGTGCACTATAAACAAATTATATTATGTAAAAAGATATAATTTTTATTTATGTTACAAAAGTCAACAAAATTATTTAGAAAATAAAATAAATAAAATTGACTTGTTCATTACAATATTATAAACTTAGATAAATTTCAATACGAGCCTAAGGCGCGGATGTATGAACAATAAAACTTCAATATTTTTTTTCTCGTCTATGTAATAGAATTCCTCGTATATACAACCGATTTCTTGATTCAATTCCAATTTTTAAAATCCTCAAGAGTCAGTGGTCCTGAGTGAACTTGACATCAGAACACCAGATAAAGAAGCTTACCGCGTTTTAGACATGTATTGGCCTTATATTAAAATTTACAAGATCACTTACTGTTCATTTATAGGAATTATGATAAAATCTTTTTCGAATATATTGACATTCTTTGTCCACTTCTGTACTCTTGCATGCCGTTTTGCGGCAGGTGTCATTGGTACAGAGCTTTCGGCGGCTTGTTGTGGGCTAGTTAAACGTTTGTAAAAATACGAACTGAACACGTGAGTTCTATGTTGATCAGATTCTAATAATACCTCTAAAGTCAAATACTTTAAATAAAAATCTATAATCACATCATTCAAAAACTGATCTTCTGCGAGACACAAGTAATCTTCAGTGTTGATGGCTATTCCTCCTTTTGCAGGAGGTGGTGGATATACAGTTATTCTATAAAAAGAAACAGTTTTTTTCTGTTAAAACAATTTAATAATATTTATATATTTATAATTATGTGTGAAAAAATTAAATAATATTAAATAAAGTAGAGATAAAATCATAAAATACATTTTTCTGTTATATGTATGTAATAATATTAATTTATTAATGGACAAAAACCAATTGAATTAAATAAGATTCTCACGTTTGTATATCATCTACGGTACTGTCAAGGGCTCCAGTAGTATTCGTTGGGTTTTGACTCATCTTCCGTGTAGTAATAAGCGACTGTAGACACTGTAAAAACATAAATATATAAAAAATATATATATGTATTATTGTGTGTGTGTGTGTGTGTGTGTGTGTGTGTGTGTGTGTGTGTGAGTGTGTGTGTGTGTGTTTAACAGTGTGTGTGTTAACAGAATAAAATATAATTTAATGAAATACGTACATCCCTTGGTGATGCTCGAATAAGTATATCGTTTGCTTCCTTAGGACTCAATTCACTTATTCTATCTCCCTTTGAGAATAAACTTGTTAATATTGCCTTTGAATCTTCCGGTAACTTATCTGGTAATAATGTAATACGTTTGTGTGTGTGATCTAGAAAATGAGAATAAGATTATAAAATATTAATCATATGAACCTTTTAGGAATTGTTATGTCTTCCTTATACACTACTGGTAGAAATTATGAGGATATCCACAGAAATTATGTTCACTTTCCGAATATCTACTCGTTTTACGCCAAAATAGTTTTAAAACATCAAGTCATATATTTATTTGGTTTACGATCACTCACAAACCATATCACACTGTGACATGTATTAATTCGGATTGATGTATTATTAAACATATATAACTCTACACATTGTGTAATAATATTCATGGTAATAATATTCAAAATTTGCTTCTGATATAAACGCGCAAGTTAAATTCCGTCAAGTTCAGATCGTTATATTTTCACTTCAGAATTTTCTTCTTCTTCTTCCACATAAAACAAATTGGATGTTTACATTCAATTGATTGGGATAAGTCCCATTAAAAGTTGTCTATTACGTAAATAGATGAAATACGTCCTAGTTACATTTATTTTTCAAATTATCAAAATTAACAGGTTTTGAAGAGTGTGCTCATAATTTCTACCGGTAGTATATATGTATATACATATATGTGAGTCAGATTACAAAATCCGCCTTTTTATAAAATCTAAACATTTTATAAAGTGTGACTACATACCCAAACCATGGTTAAAAATGAAATATTTTATAATCTAGCTATAAATTTTAGTCTTTTTATAAAATAGACTAAGAAGCGACCCGCCATATTGACAAATGCAACAATTTAAATTCTGATTAAGTTTATTTGTTATTTTATGAATTGTCATATGAATTCATAAAATTGATAGATTTTCAGTCAGTATGATAAATTAGGCTACGACATATAATGAGTAACAAAGGTATGATTTTTTTCAACAAAGGAAAAAAAAAACAATGCAGAAATGTATAACAGTCTTACAGGAAACGCATGATAAGGAAGAGATGCAACACTTGAGTGGCCCTCTTTAAAGAAATTAATTTAAATTAACCCTATTTTCCGTTTTCTACTGTATCCGATTGCAACTAACGTGTGTTAGTTTCTCATTGTAATCAATTATTCTTATGTCCAATTTATTCTATGTGCAATTAGGACTCATTTTACCTATCAATTTTCTATAAAGTATTTCTTAAAAACCGCCCATTAATTACATAGCATTATTCTTTATCAAAAATTAAATCGTAAACTAGTCCTGAACTATTTTTTTAATATCTAATAAAGTAGTAATTATTGAATAAAATTAATGCAATCAACATTCTTTAGACAGATATGTCATTGAGCCTCACGCTTGAATGTTTTGTTATTATAGATACATACACTATTAAATTATAACCACATACAGTATTAAATGCGAGACTCATTGATACATGTCTGTCTAAAGAACGGTTGGATTAATTGATTGAATTAACTTTATTCAATAATTATTGTTTTATTAACTATAGAAAAAAAAATTTTTTTAAGAACTTTTTAACTCAATTTTTGATATGCAATAACACTATGTAATTAATGAACGTCTTTAAAAAACACTCTGTATAAACAAGTAGCTGTTTTACAAAGACAGTTTATAAAATGACTAACTTAAAATAAACCAGAATCTAAAACAATGTACAAATTATTCGAGATTTTGACAATGTGGCGGGTTACTTCTTAGCGCGTTTTATAAAAAGACTAAAATTCATAGTCGGATTATAAAATAGATCACATTTCTATGATTTGAGAATATGACCGCACTTTATATAATACCTACATGTTTTATAAAAGGCAGATTTTGTAAAAACTATTTAAAATATAGAATCTCTCTCTCTCTCTCTCTCTCTCTGTGTGTGTGTGTGTGTGTGTGTGTGTGTGTGTGTGTGTGTGTGTGTGTGCGCGCGCGCGCGTGCGGGGGCGGGCGTGTGCGTGCGTGCGTGTGTCACCTTTTCCAGCAGGATCGTAATACGGCCCCTTTGGATCTTGCATTCCTAATAATTCACGTATCATAGCTCCTGTACTTATAGATGTGTAAAAGAATAGTACTGGCATTGTCTTTCCAAAATGAATTAGAAGTTTAACTATATCTCTACGTTTCACATCCAAAGTAATAAAACTTGAATCTGTAAAATAAAATTAAGTTTGTAAATTTTCCCGCTTATAGCCATTTCTATTATACGTAAAATCAACCTACCATCTTCTAACAAAGGTACGCTAAATCTTACACCAGTGTGGGAAATCACTACTTTTTCCCGAGGAATATATTTATAAGAACCTATTCTGACTGTTCGACACTCTAGAGCAGTTTGTAGTTGTCCAATATCTAAAAAATTCTGATTTTCACATATTCCTAAAATCCAATTATCTCATTATTATATACATTATATCAGCGGATATGTTAATTGACGATCATTTATGTTTCTTATAAAATATCACCTTTACTATTTTCTTCATTATCCATTGTAAAATCATCACATGAATTAGAAGCGTTTGTAATTATTGGTTCTTTATCCAAAATTGTATCCATATCTTCGTTAAATGCGTTAGTTGTATTGCCTATTACTGCGTTGTTATTAATGGGCTTAATTTTTTTAGTTCTGCCTTCTTCCTCTTCGTCAGAAGATATTGTCAAGCATTCTAGAAATTAAAAAAATAATTATTAATATACATATTATACATATACACATGTTTGAATAAAATATATTACTATATATACCTGGCTCTTTGTGAATAGGCTTTGGTTTTGAAGCTGCACCCTTACCCTTTCCTCTGGGCCGCTTACATGTAGGACCGTCTCGTTCTATTTTCTCCAATTTCGTAGCATTTCGTTCGTTGTTCTTCTTATAGAACATCTATAAAGATATACAATCGTAATATATATCTATAAATTGATATGGGAAATAATGGCGAAAAAATTGCCGACAGAAATATATGATATATTAAGACGATCGTAGTAAACTGCTTTCAATATGACCTGTAATGACATGGCAGTGATATAAAAGTCTTAATTTTATTATTAATTCTTGTTTAAATTCTTCTTTAAGTAAAAATACTTCTTAAAGACCATGTGCTGAAATAAAAACGCTCTAAACTTACTAATTTAAAAAATGCTATGTTAATAGTCCTCTTAAACTAAATTCTTAATATTAAGTAAATTAAATTTAATCATTCATTAGTCAGACAATCGATCATTATAACAGATAGTCATTATAACAGGTGATCATTATAACATTGTATTAATAAACATATCGGTCTTCAGGCACCGCAATCATAATCCTTACATCGACAGACATCCCAGTCTTCCTTTCTGCAATTCTGGGTATCGATTTGACTTCCCCTTTTTTTAATTTTGTATTACATCGTTCACATCGGTTGAAGTATGATGAACTGTAGCCGCAGTGTGGACAGAGAGCAAGCATTCCTTCGATGAAAATAGGAGCCTAGTAATAACACGGTATACTTCGTACTTGTAGCATATCATTTATTTTGAATGATGAACTTTAAGTGTACTCCCTTAATTTGTTATGAAATTTTTATCGATTGCATCAATGTGACATTATCACACTTGCGTATAGATTAACTATGTTTATTTCTGTGTACTGTTTATTTCATTTCATTCTTTCATTCCATTATTTTTGATATAATATATCTATTATATCATTCATACAAATATCAAACATAATATAGAAATATCTATTATTACCGATACTTTTTATTACTAAAGAAATTGGCATAATATAAAAAATTACATTACTGTAAATTATTTAAATCATACATTTTTTTGTATTAAACATCGATTATTTCAGAATGATTATTTTTTAATAATTAAATATTGATTCTAAATCTTAGAAATTTAAACTTTAGAAAAATAAGATCAATTATATATGTATACTGCTAATATAAATGAAATTAAAAAGAATAACATAATTTTATGCCAATATCCTTATTTAATCTAATTTTTTTATAATAAACTAACAAACTTACCTCAGTACTTTGTGAAGAGGCGTTACTGTTTTCATCCGATGCACTGAAAACATTTCAGAATTTTTTGTGATACAATTGAATATAATATAAATAAATACAATCAACGTAAATAAATATAGCAAAATTAAAATGTCTTACTTGACGTTTTGGGATAAATTTTCAGTATTCGCAGTGGAGCTTACAGCTTCCTGAGAAGAGTTACAGTCACCATCACTACCATCGAAGGATGACGTAACCATTCCAGATCCACCTGCATCCACTATGTAGTTTATACCCAATGCGGGATCATCTACCAAGGAGACTTGTGTATCACCAGAGAATGTAATATTCACCTAAAAACATAAAAAAATTTACAATTTATAATAAAGTGTAATCTTTCTTTCTAAAATTCGAATATTACTATGTAATAATTATATGGTTGATTATATGGTTGACTCTAAAGTTAGATCAAAATAGGCTACAATTGCAATTATTCAATGCAATTGTGTACTTTATTGTGTAATAAAATTTTTTTAAAGTGAATAAGTATTAATGTTGAAATATATATTTCTAAAATAATATCTTACAATTTCTCTAAGGTTCTCAAATTCTTCCCACTACAAAATTTATCCATCATTCCCTACAGTTTTTCTACAAATCTTTGTAGAAACATACCTTGCCCAAGACTGCACGTACCTGATCCAATAGGTCGTGTACAGTGCAGTCCTCGTTCGGGATGTCGAACGTAATTAGTCTCTGCTCGCCAGTAGCTAACATCACCAACATTTTCGCTGTATTTCCTTGAATTTGATGTTGGACTATAGCATTTGTTGGATCGTTAATAGTTTTTTGAAGATAAGCGACGCTTTCACTTGAGTTGTTCTCCTGTTCCAAACATGGCGAGGAAGATTGTTGCGTCACATGCCCTTTCTCCTGAACACGTTCCGGATTGACTTCCATATCAATATTAGTAACGCGTGTATGTTCAGCTGCTGAAGGGACTGATGTTGCCATAGACGATTTCTGTATTTGTTGTGGAGAAATTGAAATCTGTTGAGTTCTTTGTTGCACGGAATTTATGAAACGACGCGTAGGATTGTTTAATGGGGATTGAACATGTTGCAAAGTGTTAGAGTATTGTCGTTGTGTGTTATTTTGTTGAAATCTTTGCTGTTTTTGTTTAAATTTAGCTTGCTTAATTTGCTCATTTAAATGCTCCATATCCGGAGGTTGCACTCTCGTTGGTGTTTTAGAGATTTCAGGAGGAACTATTGCAGGTCGCACGTGCGACATATTCGCATTAGGAGTACGAACAGGTCTTACAGTCACATTATGTCTTGGCGAATTGATAATTTTGCAAACAGACATCGTAGATTTGGAGCCTGTTGTATTAGAATTTTGGATCCGGTTTTCCATCGTAGTTACTACATTTATTCCATCTGGAGTTTGAGATACTATGCCTACTATGTTGTTTGTCAACTGTCGGTTTTTATTCTGGTAAGATTTATTAGGTAATCTTTTTTCCGTTTGACTTGGATTGAGTGATCCAGAATTTACATAAAGAGGCGGCTAAGGATAAAAATAATTGTTATATATTGTTACATCATAATTAAAGAAATAAATTTAATTTTTTCTTAAACATTATTCTAATGTGTTGAAACTCACTGGTGACGTGATATTATTTTGTATATTACTTTTAGTTAAAATGGCAGTCTGATTTTTTTCTTGTAACAACGTATTTTGCTTTGTTACTATGGTAGCATTAGCGTTTTGTATTTTCATAAGCTGCATTTGTTGCCCTTCATTTTTACACTCTGCCTTAATACCTGAAAAGAATAGCTTATTCGCAGTATTGCAAGAAAAATATCAGAGACCAATGTTATGTACACAACACTGAAATATAATATAGTTCTACAGATTTTGTAAAGCACACTAATATAGCGCTAGTATCTATTTACCTGTATTACTCGCAATACTTATAATATTTTCATTAACAATATGTGCATTTACGGTAGTTGGTTTTAATATCTCATGGGTTCCAGATATATCATTCGTTTTGATTATAAAAACATTTTGCCTGAAACATAATATACACTATTATAAATACTGTTGTATATCTTATTTTAATTAAACATAAGATATAGATACGGATATTTTGTATGCAGTAACTCACGAAAATGGTTAAGTATATTACACAATTATCTAATGGCTAACTGATTCAAAGCAATCAATGAAAACAATTTCAATATCAGCATAACATATAAGCATACATATAAATAAATAAATTTCTACGAGCTTGCTATAATTACCTTAGTTTACAAATTTTCAAAAGAAATTCATAATAATAATACGATTTGATCAATGTATGCATTTCGTGAGTCACTATACATATATTGATAAAAAATGTACTAAATTATACTACGAAATATTGCTTATGATGAGCGATAAGATGAAGTTAATGGAAAAAAAAAAAAAAACAAAATATATTGGAACAAAAGTTTACTATCTGGATGTGAGATATAACTTTGTAATGGTAAATAATTATTCAAAGTTTCAATTTAAATACAAAAAAGATCAGTACTTTCAAGATTAGATATATTTTGGTTGTGTTTTTTAAATTAGATTATAATTATTTTATCAATCTTTTTTGCCAATATTTTTTCTTAGATTTAAGGTTTTCAATATAAGAAGAAATACTGATAGATTAAAGCTCATATATACACAATATATTTGATGAAATTGAAAAACTTAGGACACAATTAGAATAGTTACTGATACAAAAGATTGCTCATAGGCCACACATATTAAGGATAGATTGTATCAAATATATTATACACATTACATTCTAAAATTATCATTTACAATTTCTAATCATTATTTCTGATTACTTTTATCATATATTACTTTTACAATTTATTATATTTGATTAAATTTGATATATGCGCTTTATCTTAAATACAAATTCTTTAAATACACACATACGTACATACAAACACAACACACTATAATCAATACATTAGTAGGCAAGCCGTGATATAAAACTACTTTGGTAGTATTTTCTTTGAGGCACACACACGCAAGAAAAAAATTCTTATATGTTAAATGTAAAACATTCAATTTTCTGAACTAAAAAAAATTATTTAAATCTTATCTTCATAAAAATCGACAGTTGAATAAAAGTAAACATAAAAATACATATCAAAAACGTCAGATGAAAAAATATAATAAATATAATGGAAGATTTTACTATATTCTTAATTTCTTTATTTGTGCATGTTTTATTATCCTTATAAGTACAATTCCATTTTTTCTCTAATATTTATATTAAAAAATTATATTATATAAAATAGAATTAAGAATGTAATGAGTTAATATACATTGCTATACATTTAAAATATACATATTTTTGTACCTCATATTTATTATACGTTCATAAAACGTGCAAAATAGATATTTAGAGGCATATTTCTCTATTTTTAGCAAAATTATATTTAAAATTTAATTATATGTATATACATATATATATTCATATGTATATAGTACACACAGCGTGTTTAATAGTATGATAGAAGACTACTTTAAGAAGCCTGTTATAATAATGTTCCTTCTATACAATTTTGATACATAAGAAAAGTTACTTTAAAATTGAATATATTAATGTATGCAAAATTTTAGAAACCGGAATAACGTTATAATCTCAAAATGTATGGCCCATTATACGGTATATAAGTATATAAAATATTTGAACCATTAAAGTTTATCTCATACAACCAATATTATATCAATACCATGTGTATTTCTTCTGAGATATTAAAATTATAAAAATTTAATAAAATTCCCTCGAATATATCTGTATATTTCTTATAAAATATCAAAAGCTTAGAGTTGCTTTACTATCCCGATGCAATTCGAGCAATTGAAAATGCATGCTGTATAAGTTACCCTTGTTCCAATCGCGCTGCAGATATTTGATTCCCTAAATTAATAGTTTGCGGGGAGAATATTGCCTGCCTGTTTTGTGGTGCAGCAGTATAAGTCACAAGCCGTTGTGAACCATTACTGCTATTATTAACGTCCCCAACAACTAACTGAAATCGCTGCCCCTCTGCAGTACAGATTCTTGGTACTTCTTCTATTGTGAGAGTACCACTGGCATTGGTCACAACATTAAAAAATTGTGCCATATTATTCAAAACTTAAACGCTGGCAAATATCTCCTCAATTAGTAAAGATCAAGATTGGATTTTGTTGTTAGTATATTAAATTAGACCAATCCATCAATATCATATCTGTAGAAGAATCTGCTAGTATTTGTGCAGTACAACCTATGAAAAATAATCACGAATTATATCCGACTTTTACGTTACACGTATATATATTTTTTATGTTTCAAGTAAATATATTTGAACGTTACAATCATTGAGAAAATATCATTTTAATAATGTAGAAATAAATACTGTCAACTTAACAATATATAAAACTCGTAATATATAAAAAAATAAAAATAATGCAATGTTGTAAAATTTTTAATATCTTGCAAACATTATTAAAGTACCTATAGAAAATCATAAAATGATATATATGTAGTTGTTTAACTGGATTCTGGTTGTGTCTAAGTTTTGTATGGTGTAAATATCTCACGTATATGTCAAACTATATCAGAAATTATAAGATACTGTTAAGATATACGAGCCAAAATATAAATATCTTTAATATGTATTAAAGAGAAAGTTGAGCTTAGAATAAGAAACAAACACAGAAAAATAAATTTTTAATTAATGGAAACTGTTCAACTTTTAAAGTAGTCTCCTATAGAAATTTATTTTTTCCCAAAATTCTAAATACAAATTCTGCTAATTGCTACTTAATGGTTTTCGTAGAAACATATGAATCTATTGCATCTCTGTCTCAGGTTAAAAAAAATTATAAACTTTTAAACTACATATGTGCTTCAGAGATGTATTATAATCAAGAGGAAAACAAAAATTGACGTGATGACGATCATGTATATATGTATAATTTAGTTGTCGTGTTATACTGTGTCAATTTGTTTATCAAATATAATTTTGCAAATTGTAGCAACATGCAAAAGATACTTGAAATAATAGCACAATGAAACATTATTGTAAACAGAACTTTTTATGTGAGATATAAAAATAACTTTAATAAAACTATAAATGTATAGCATTATAGTTTCGAGATTGTCTTTTTTATTTTATGTACAGAGTGTCTTACTATTGATGTAATTAATTAAGGACACATCTTTTGACAAAATTTGAAAAACAATCAGTAGGTATACTGTATGGTATATTAGTCCACTTTTTAAGAAATACAATTACTTGTATATATAATCTTATATATAATCATATCAATTATTAGGTAGTCCTATTATAAGTAACAGCATAGATTAAGAGATACGTTCCAATAAATTTTGGAATATACGTATCTCATGATAAACGAAACGAGAGCAGTTGACAAATTTATTACCTTTCTTTAATTTCTAATCAAATAAAATAATGCCCGCATGTATACTACGTGCTAATGTAACTAACTGATCACTGATTACACTGACAACTTAATTAAAAGAAGAAAAGTGTCAAACTTAACAAACTTAATGAGTTTATATTAGTGCTTAATTCAAGAAATTAACATAACTTAATTATGAAAATTGTGAGCGATATTATGAAATGGAGTGATACACACAGTGACGTAGTATCAACTTTTGACATAGTGAATAAACATGATTTTAAACGACTGAACAACTGTAATAAGGAGTACGAATGGACAAACTGTTTAAGCAATTTTCTATTCCGAAACGTGAGAAGATGTGAAAAAGATGATGCCTTCACACCATTAGTGACATATTATTACGATCGAAAACACATTTTAAAGTGATCGTAAGGATCTCGCGTGTAATTAGGACAAGGTGATTAAACTTCATAGACACTTGTCAAACTTCGCGACGCGTTTCCAAATGCGAGAGTTACGGCGACCTCCGGTCGGAGCCAGGAGCACGGGAGCATATGACTCGCGGCGCGGCGAAATGTCACATTTGCACCGGGGCGTGTGATCCGACAATAAGCTACAGAGCACGGGGGACAGTTTTAAAGGCCCCTTCGCCCCTCAGCGATCATAACCTAAAAGCCAGAGGCGGACAAAGAGAAGTCGCGGCCACGCGTTCTCGCCTCCTCGACGCGACGGCCGTCGACGGAGCTCGATCGGCGGCGGCGGTGATGCCAGGCGAGCCGAACGCGGGAAGCGGGAACTCGGCCGCGGTACTGTCCGCGACACGGGAATTCTCCTAACCTCGCCGCGCGGATTAAGAGATTAGTCGGGGGAACGGGGAGGGGCTCCGAAGGCCGGTATCGACAGGTTATCTCGCGGCGAGGCACGGCGTGGCGCGATTGACAATTCGCTCGCCTAGGAACACGTGGCCGCTTATCCGGGACGCGTACGACGGGCGACGACGGCGAGCAATCCTCTTTTTTCACCCCTTCTTTTTTTCTCTATCTCTCTCTTTCTCTCTTCACTTACACGGGACAACCGATCTGTCTCGATAACAAGCGTATAACAGCGATACTCACGATTGTTCGCACACACTGTCTCACTGACACACCGTAACGAACTTGGGTGAGTGACGCGATCAGCCCTCAACTCGTTCTTATCCGTTCTCACTTGGCTGCATTCGGTGCAAGTAAATAACAACTGCACCTCGCCATTTTACGCATCCAATCGTACGGGCGAATCGCGCAGCGATCACCGCCACCGGACGACGAACGGACGGACGGTACGTCGCACGCCAGGCAGGCAGGGAGGGAGGGAGAGGAGGAAGATCGCGCGCGCCCCCTGCGCACTCGCTCTATGCCGAACTTCCGGGACGCGCC
Organism: Tetramorium parvispinum; assembly: GCA_011638315.1. Taxonomy (NCBI): domain Eukaryota; kingdom Metazoa; phylum Arthropoda; class Insecta; order Hymenoptera; family Formicidae; genus Tetramorium; species Tetramorium parvispinum. The sequence goes on from VBVR01002187.1 coordinate 20,019, forward strand.
GTTCGACCGCGAATGTCAAGTTTCTATTCGTATAGCATTTCAATTAAAATTCAATTAACTTAATTAATTTAACCGATAGAATCGCCTACAATCTACCTACAATTAAACTACATAATTTGTTATAGTCTAATTATCCTCCACATGCTAAATAATAAAATTAATTTTCATCTGATTAAAATAAATTACTTGATAAATTTTATTCATTTGATTCTGTTTATATCGGAGTTTCAATATTCAAAATCATCCGCACAACCGCTTTTGATGCATGGAAGAATCAGTCGATTAATATATTATTATGATATAAAAACAATATATAAAATAATAATATTTATAAAATATATATCGTATTAATACATGAAAAATTTTATATACTTGTATTTGCATTGCATTTTGCAAGTTTATCTGAATTAGCTTTTAATCGAAGCTGAATGAGACGAATAGGACTTATATGTGTCTGCATAAATTCGTTTCGGCGAATTAATCTTCTCATTAAATATTCTGGCATGTAAACTTTTTTCCGCCTATCTGGTATTTCTTTGATATAACATTAGTAAAATATATATACGTAAGCATTATTTTATTATTTGGCAGTATATGAAGGATATTTTACTTATATATTACTTTATATAATTTTTTATTTGGTAGTAAATTAAAAAATTGCGCACTTTACGTATTTCCTCGATTACTATAAACAGAGAAGAGTAAAAATATTTCTGTACGACTAATATAAGATGCAGCATCATTTTATTTATATATATAAATTATATATTTAGTTCTTTATTTACATTCTTTAACCGACTGTTGGCTGTCAATACTCATTACATTATTGCGAAATAATGGAGTTATTCTTCGTCCGCTATGCTCTAATGTGTAAGACTCGAACGGAAAAAAATTAGGAACCAAAACGGGCAAGTGGGTTTTCATTCCAAAGACAGGTAATCGATTACGCTCGTTGTTCTCGATTACAGCGAAGCAGTAGGCTAGTTGATACATGCTCGTAATATTAGCGAAATCGTGAACGATCTTGGTGTCACACATCTTCAAGGGATTTAATTTACAGGCAACGATTTTTGGTATATCAAGATTCTGAAGAAATAATATTCCTAAAAAAAAAAAATATTTTCAAAAAACTGTCGCTGTTAAATCTGTAACTTGCACATATAAATAATACGCACTTACCACTTTTTGATTCAACAAAATGTTTGTACCTCCCAATGAACAAGTGAAAAAACGCTTGACAAACAGAATAAAACACAGCATGTGGTTTTGTATCATCGTCAATGTATTCCGAATCTTCTTGCGAAGTGATATATTTATGTATCCATATCGTTAAGTTGGACAGCGTCGTTTTCACTAATCTAGAAAAGAGTAACGTTATAAATATTATATGTATATATATATACACTCTTTTCTACATACTGTTAAATTAACAAAATGAATGTATTATACTAATTAATGTATTATACCCGAGAGAGATAAATGAGGCAGTAGTTTGCAAGCTAGAAATATAGCAAACAGCTGTTTGCCGAAGAACTGGTGCTACATTAGGATCAGTTACTTTATGCCACAACCAATTTGTGAATGTTTCCGTGATTACGGGTCTGAAACTGCAAATGTAGAACATGATGTATTGCACGTATTGACTGGCGTGCGTAGGTAATATTACTGCTTCAAATGCACAGAGAATATCGAAGTATAGTATCCTCAAATTTTCTATCTGCAGAATGTCATTCACGAAACAAAACTCGTGCATATGTTTAAGGAATAATTCCATACACGAGTCCAATGTACGTGCAGTTAGTTGAACAGTTTTTCTTTTGTCTGTATCATCGTTTATTTTCAAATTGTCATTATCAGTTATCTCATTGGAGCTGATATAATCATCATCTATGTTGTCTTCCTCATTATTGCTTGCTTCTTCACGAAATATATTGACGTCCAATATCATTAGCCTAAAACACGAATATATTTATCTTATCAATAAAATAAAAAAAAATTTTATTAGAGCAATCGGCAAGTTCTGAATACTATTTTATTCTATTTCACATACAATTTTCATTCTATATTTTTATTCTAAAATTCTTGATTTTATGAGAGTTAAAAGATGTGCATAAAAGAGTAAAATAAATGGTAATTCGTTTCAGAAATCCATATGTCATTAAAAAGTAATTATATCTAATAAAGCCAAAAGTTCCATTTATCAAATTTCTACTAAAACACTTACCTATTAATAATGAAGACTAAAATATTTGATCTCAATTGAGGTGCATAATTTAGAATTTGTAACAACGCATAGATATAAATTTTATGTGTATAAGTATCCTGTACAATATACGGAAATCGTGATAAAAGAGATTGCAGTAAGACTTTGTCTGACCTAAAAATTTATAATGTGTAAATATAATGTGTAAATATAAATAAGAAAAATTAATAATTTGTATGATCATTTTTTCATATCTTACATTGGTACTACTTCCAAAATTTTATGCAATATGTCATGTATGTGATTTAGCCGTTCGATATCTTCACTTTTAAACTGTCCAACTTCATGTTCAATATTATCTTCTGCTACAAATATAAATATTATAACAAATATTATTTTCAATAAAATCTTAAGGTGTTTCTCTTCATAATAAATATTATTATTTTCAATAAAATTTTAAGGTCTAAGGGTTAAAATTATAGGCTACTAAATATAAAACTTACCTGGTCTGAACAATTCAACCAAACGATTTATTACGATATTTATATGAAGCGTCTGCATACATACTAAATCTTGCAAGAAAAACTTATAAGTCGAAATTACTTCTGGTGATCTATTTGTCCATTCAATTTGCAGAAGTGCTTGAACAAATAATTCGTGTCTAATATCTAACAAGGATATACACTGTCTTACATCGGTTAGAAATTCTGTTAAATCACTGTCCTGAAAAAACAAGAGGTATGCTTTAAAGTATCTTGCATCATAATATGCAACCGATCAATTACTATGTATAATTTCTTTTTGCATCCTTCATCCATCCCTACCTTTATAGCACCTTCTTTAAGCGAATGTATTAGCTTCTCATATTCTTTAATTCCATCACTTTTTGCAAAATTACACAATATACTTTTAACATCTCTCGGGAGCTTAAAACATACTTTGCTGGGCTGCTTAACAAACTGTGCTCTAATTCCACTTGTTTTCAATATAGATGACACACTGCTGACTCTTGATGATACCACAGACATCTATTGAACAAATAAATCGTTAGAACTTTTGAGGACTCTTAATGACAAATCTCTCATGCAAAGTGCTATTTCATATTCGAATATAATTAGATTTTAATCGAAATAAAACATCACATAGACATCGCGAAATGGCAAATGAAGTGGCAGAAAGGAAGGTTAGTCGCGCGCTAAAATGAATTAGACTGAACCACTTACTTCGATGAATATAATTTTTACTTTACGCAGTGTACACTCTTTCCGGCGTATATACGTTTCTATTTTAGATATATATTATATCGCAACTGCGTTGAATCATTCACCATACGCTTGCGGCCACATGTTTCACCAAGCAGTGGATTGCCATATACTTATATAAAAATGTAGACTGCACAACCTTCTTGACCTTCTTGTTCTTCTTCTTAAGCCATGTGTCCACGATGCTAGAACCAGAGAGAAGCCTGAGAGACGACGCGGCCCGATTTTAGTTGATCCGCGAAGGCGATACGCCCTCTGCGGAAATTGGAAACCGTGCACATGAACTACATAGCCAATGTGCACGTATGGGCCGAAGGGTAAGCCCGGACAGAGAGAAGGATGAGAGTCGCAATGACGGCGATTTTCTTGGGACGCTTTTACTAGGCCGTACAGTAGCGCCACACATCCACTTTCAGGAATTGGAACTACGAATCACATCCACTTTTCGATACTGTCGATGAATTTGGTTCATGTCCGTGCTATGTATACACACGGCGTCATTAATGCCTGGACATCGTAAGGTTGACGAGTTTTGGAACACATCCGAAACGAGTGCGCCTTCTAAGTAACCGTGCATCATGACTGTTGGAACCATGGAGGAAAGAATAACAGGAGGGAGTGTAAGGCCTTTTTTAGATGGTGGGGGTAACCAAGAAATATGATTGGTTTCCTCCATAATATGGCGTTTTGTACTTTATCGAGCCACTTTCTATGTTACTCGATGCATCCTTCTTTCTATGTTATCTAACCTAACCCTAACGAAATATCGAAAAAACGTGGTGTATGATCCCAAACAGCACACGGATATTCAAAAAATATCCTATAAATATCCTTTAAGGATATTGAAGATATCCATAAAATATCCTTTTTATGTCCATAAGATATGTAATGGAC
>VBVR01002188.1:0-24367 GCA_011638315.1 Tetramorium parvispinum
AGGCTGTGAATGCGAGGAATCCAAGTTGCTTAAGAATCTGTTCACTCAGAAATAGCAATTATTTTTACTTCAAATTCAGGCTAAAACATTTGATTTTTTAAATACTTGTATTTGATTGTAAAAATAGTACAACGTATTCATCGTTTTGTAAAAAAAAAGTTTACACAGTGTTGTTGTCCATTTAAAAAATATCCAGATTGGTTTGTGTATCTGCGATCTAAACAAGCCTTGTTTACAATCAGATCTTTATGTTTTTTGCAACACACATTGTATCTTTCCACCTAAATCAATCGTTGCGAATAAAGGCAATTATAGTGCTCTTTGTGTCAATATGCTCGAAATGGAATGAAAATGGAACAAATAGAGTCTGCACACTCTTGCAAGTGACAGCATGCGAAAGAAATTCATTTTAACGTGTTTGTATCGCTAAAAAAATTACATGTTATTACACTTTAATTTAACTGTCCAATCTTTCCGAGCCTAAGCGTTTTATCCCGTAAATCCTTCCATACATATACACATACACACAACACGCACACGCAATCTCGAGAGTATTACGTTAGCGCGTCAGCGAGATAAAAAAATATACGATGCAATACGCATGATTATACACGTATAAATAGTGCCGGGAGATGATGAACGGATGACAGTGCGGAAGTAAGACCACCTAATGTCTGCACGTGTCATCCGTTCTTGTTGTCCATTTGAGTAATCAATTCTTACGTGTTTAGAGGTGCGCCAGGAGGCGGTTCAGCAAGCCTTGGCGGCAATGCAGGGGCGACCGAAGCCATCCTTGCCAATGCCATCTAAGAGAACCTCCGTGATGGCCAGAAGCCCCGATCGGGAAAGGCGTGATAGCGGTGAATCCAGCAGCGACGAGGATAGCGTCGTCACGGAAGAGAGTCCGGGCGCGGGTGGCCCAACTGGTAAAATTATCATTATCTCACATATGCTACTTGACAGAAGTCGGACCACACCCCTTAAAAGCGACATTACATCAGCAAGGAATAAATCGCCATTTTATTAAATTATTTTTACAAACATGGAAATACACTTATATATATTATTTTGACTATATAATGATATTTAATATGGATTGCATCAGAAAGTGACAAAGGAAAGTATGCAAGTAGCAAAGAGATTGGAATTTCTCAGCCTTATCACTTTTATGACATTTCGTTTAAGATTATTCTTTTCGCGTTATATATTTTCAGTGTGTTATCTAACAGTAAGATTATCTTCTGGATGAATTGTACTACAACACAAAACTGTATTGTTTTCGTTCAGCGGGGATTCATTAAATTCTTTTCTGGTGATACTTTGTGTCTGTAAAGTATTTTGAATTAAAAGTTGACTACTGTTCAATCATGGTGAAGAAAAATTATAAATTGTTAACAGAAATAAGTGTGTATTTTGCGGTCAGAGGACTTTTGCAATGGAAAATCGCAGAATCGAGACTAAAGATATCGAGAATCGACTTAAGATATCGAGAAAGAATTCTTAAGAATTTAAACGAAAACACGGGATGTGCTTAGACTTTTGTCTACTTAACTTAAATACTGTATAACGAAGAGAAGAAATAATAGAAGAGACGCAATGTTTCTGTTACGTATACATCTGTTTTTTTTTCTTGGAATTTGAATGATATGAAATAAATATAAATAAATCGGGAATTTTTATATAAATATTTGATGAATAAGATCAATAAATGAAACAAAATGGATAATCGACATCATACAGCGAATGTAATTTTGTCCATCTGTTCTGCTACACCCGCATATATCGAAAGAAAAGAAAAAAAAAATGTAAGGAAACGCATCGTGTACGGTTCAAGCGCCATGTGACTCCGCTAAATGCTGGTATCACGCGTCCTTGACTGTTTCCGCCGGACGACACGCCAATAATCAATACGCATTATTTTTCCTCCATGCGTACAAGTGGAAAAAGTGGTTGAACCGCGCGCTGAAACGTGAAGAAAGCCGCGTGCGCATGACATGATGATCGCGTACGAAATAAACTGTCCGATAATTGTATGCAATAAAATAATGAGTAATTGTCGACCTTGATAGGCACCGGTCTTTCGGATACCAGCAGTACCGGTTCCGCTCGCGATACTCCACCGCCGCCCAGACCGCCGGCCAGGAGGCCGCCTGGTGCGGACATCACCGACATCGCCGAGTACACACCGCATGCCTATTGCAATATCCAACCGCCGGATGTTACCCATGTAACGAGTAGTACCCCAGTCGGGCAACAGCAATCGGCGACACGGCGGCCCGGTGCTGACCGAGTGAACCGTTATGCGCACGTAGTCGAAGATCAGAATAGTACTGGCACCACTGGTCGCTGGAAGGTCTCCGCAAAAATCCAGCAACTATTAAATACGCTGAAACGGCCGAAACGTCGGCCGCTACCAGAATTTTACGAGGACGACGACATCGAGCTGGAGATCGCGGCGAATCCGAAGGATCCAAATGCGCCCAAACCTGAAGGTGGTTCCATGACGTCGGCGGTAGGCGAGGCACTATCGGTGCCATCGGGTTTGCCACGATCTCTCGAGGCCGCCATTCAAAGGTGAGTTAAAATTGATGAGTCAAGGATGCTGCGTTTTCTGAATTGTTGAATCCGAACGATTCAAAACTGCGAGATTCGTCTCTTCTCAACTCGATTCACGTAAGAATTAATTTTTTACATTCAGGTATGGCTCGGCGACGTACAAAGCACCTGTGGCTACCGTCCTGGATCCTAACGGCAAGCTTTGCGTAACGCTCACGTATGGGAAACTGCTTAGTCGCTCTCACAAGATTGCCTATACTCTTCTGAATAAGGCTCTAAGTCGCAGCGGGGATTGCTGCCTGAAACCTGGCGACAGAATCGCTCTGGTTTATCCAAACAACGATCCGATCAGCTTCATGTGCGCCTTTTACGGATGTCTTCAGGCTGGTATCGTACCAGTGCCCATTGAAGTACCTCTGACCCGTCGTGACGCGGGTTCTCAGCAGATTGGTTTTCTCTTAGGAAGTTGTGGAATTCAGGTAAGCGGAGCACCATCTCCTGCCTTCGCTGTCAAACAACATTCCTTTCTATATTTGCATTTCTCTATTAGCTAGTCTAGCAGTCTTGCAATTTGCATTGCAGTTTGCGTCAATAATAATGTTACGTAATTGTGATAACTCATTCAACCTTGGGGGAATCAACAGTATATCTTGATATCTTGATGTCTTCAGGTGGCGTTGACTAGTGAGGCGTGTCTGAAGGGTTTGCCGAAGACGGCGGCCGGTGAGGTGGTAGCCTTTAAAGGCTGGCCAAAACTGCATTGGTTCGTTACTGAGCATCTAGGCAAAACGCCCAAGGATTGGCTGCCACCACCACGGCTTACCGATGACACACCCGCGTATATCGAATACACCACCGACAAGGATGGCTCTGTAATGGGCGTAACTATTACTAGATCGGCGATGATGTCCCACTGTCGCGCTCTCACGCAGGCCTGTGGCTACACGGAAGGAGAAAATGCTGTTTGCGTGTTAGACTTTAAGCGGGAAGTCGGCCTCTGGCACAGCACTTTGACCAGCGTGCTAAACGGCATGCATGTTATTTTCATCCCTTATGCTCTGATGAAGGTCAATCCCGCTAGTTGGATGCAGATGATCACGAAACATCGCGCCAGCGTCGCGGTTGTAAAATCGCGAGATCTTCACTGGGGTCTATTAGCAACTAAGGATCATAAGGACATCTCTTTGGCATCGTTGAGGCTGCTACTTGTTGCAGATGGTGCAAATCCCTGGTCTCTCTCATCCTGCGATCAGTTTCTCTCGGTATTCCAGTCCAAAGGACTCAGGCCGGACGCGGTCTGTCCTTGCGCTTCCTCTAGCGAGGCCCTCACAGTTTCAGTGAGAAGGCCAGGACGGGCAGGAGTGAATGCAACTGGTCGTGGAGTTCTCTCTATGTCCGGCCTGAGTTACGGAGTTGTCAGAGTAGATCAGGAGAATTCTCTTACGTCATTGACGCTACAAGATTGCGGACAGGTCATGCCTGGAAGTGAGTTCTTTTGCAAATTGATTGTTTTTACATTGACGCAACTTAATGGCGATTTATCTTTGTATTTTTCCAGGTGTAGTAGTTGTCATTAAGATGGAAGGGCAGCCATTTATTTGTAAGACAGACGAAGTAGGTGAAATTTGCGTGCATAGTGCGGCAACCGGTAGCCAATATTGGGGCTTGCAAGGGCTTACCAATAATACCTTCAAGGTATCACCCTTACAAGTTGACAGTACTGCTTTGGGTGATGTAGAATATACGCGTTCCGGCTTGTTGGGTTTCCTTGGTCCTGGAGGACTCGTGTTTGTCTGCGGATCGCGGGACGGTCTCATGACAGTGACTGGCAGAAAACACAATGCCGATGATATTATCGCCACTGTTTTGGCAGTCGAACCAATGAAATTTATCTATCGCGGCAGAATCGCCGTTTTCAGCGTGAGAGTTCTTAGGGATGAAAGGATATGTGTCGTTGCAGAACAACGGCCTGATTGCAGTGAGGAAGAGGTGCGTTATAGAATTAAATATTATTTAAAAAGATGAAGAAACTTTTTTTATTTAAAGAAGAGAATGTGCTTGTTAAAAACTGATTTGAGCAACCTTAAATATTCTATAATCTTAAATATTTTCTTTCGTTATCTTATACAGAGCTTTCAGTGGATGTCTCGAGTGCTGCAAGCGGTCGACTCGATCCATGCAGTAGGAATATATTGTCTTGCCTTGGTACCACCAAACTATTTGCCCAAAACGCCGCTAGGCGGCATTCACCTCTCGGAAACGAAACGCCGCTTCCTCGAGGGTGCCCTCCATCCAGCTAATGTGCTTCTTTGTCCTCACACATGTGTCACCAATTTACCAAAACCGCGCGAAATTCATTCAGGTAAGTGAAGCAAAGTCTATTGGCAGGTATCACGTTGATATCTTTCGGGACTGACAGGTATCGACGTAAACCTAAATAATAAAAATTGTGCAAACGTCAGGAAGCATTTTTTAAAAATGCCAGATTTTCTCTTTCCTTACATCCTATATTTACAAAATAGAACTTCTATAAGGAAATAATAATGTAAGATGTATATAGGGAAAATATCAGATTTAATACAAAAATTAACTTAAAAATCAAATCAGGTGAATCAGGTACTTGATGTTAAATGTTGACATAGATATGAATCAGAGTAGTCAGATAATTTTTTAAAAATTGTAATGTATATGTGAAATGTCGAGGATGAAGCAAAGAGAAAAATAAAATAAAAAGAAAAGACGAAAATGTGCATGCGAATGTGTATGAAAGTGAAGAGAGAAGAGTAGCAAAAAATCGATAAAAATGTAATTGATAATCATGATAATTACAAATTTTACTTTTTCTAGAATTCTATTTATATAACACTAATAAATGCTATACGCCTATACGAAATTGTTGATAGGGTTCAGAAATCTGACACACTTGTATGGTGTAATATCTTCGTATATATCAATGTTCTAATGTATAAATCACGATAGTGTTTATTTGTCTATTTGGCTACATATAATAATTCTTTAATAAAATGAGTACTTAAAGTATTAGCTAAATAAAATTTTGAATATTAGCTAAATTTTTCACAAAGGCAAATTTTTTAATGATTAAATGTACAAATGTATATCTTTTTGAAATACTGTGGAATGTGTGGCAACATATTACAATACATTTTCTCAGGATATACTTGGGATTCACATTTATTGCAAAATATTGAGATTATATTAGAACACAAGATACAAAAACAAAGATATCGCACATCTTGTATTTTATTAACAATCTTTACATAATTAATTATGTTTATTATGCTTATTTAGCATGATGCATAGTTTATTATGTTTAGCATGATATTCCATTAAGTTATCCTTCTTTCTTTTGGCTGAGTTCCGAATATCCTGTAGTATCCTAATTAAGTGTAAACATAATTGTTTTCAATGATTAGTAAAAGGTTCTGCTTTTTACTCAACTATTTTACCGCTGGAGAAAATATTTTCCATACTTTTGTAGTTTCTTGTATTTAATGCTATTCTGTACTTTCTTTTTTTAATTTCACGTTGATATTCTAATATACAACATAATCAATCTGGAATCTGTATGCAATTGGTCTGGATTGTACAATTCATTATAAAAAAAAGATGTTTGGAAATTCAAGCATCCGTGGATCCAAAGATTCGTGAATATGCGTTAAAGCGTATAGACCTGTGGAGCAGAAGACCCATGAGAACGCTTGTATTGGCTCCGATGGCGAAAATCAGATTGCTCTAGCTTTGATTTGTCCGGCCTCAGTCAGGAGAGAGTGTGTGAGCTACTCATTATTGGGTTGAGTGTTTGTGTTGGTTTACTAACGGAATGGTGCGGGGGCGTGTAGCGGGGGATTCTGTTGCAGATGTCGGTCCAGCCAGTGTTATGGTAGGGAACATTGTCCAAGGTAACCGATTAGCCTCTGCACAAGGACGAGACATGGGTGTCTTAGACGAAGATAGCGATAATGCCAAAAAGGTTCGTGTGATGAAACTCAATGAGAGCTTATATTTATTACATATACAAGGTGTCGCACTTTAACTTTTATGCCGTAATAACTCGAAAATATGGTGTTTTGGAAAAAAAATTCAGACAAAAGTTGTATAAAGAGGCACAAGTAATATTAAAATTCATTTTCGAAAAAATAGATTTTTTTTTTACGATTCTATCTTAATATGCAGAATAACTAGAGGAATCGTATTATGTAAAAAATGTAATTCTATTTTTAAAAAAGCAATCTCTTATATGTATGAGCTTAAAAAATCGATTTTTTTTTAGTGCTAAGTTAAAATGAAACACCCTGTATGCAGAGAGAGGGAGAAAGAAAGAAAGAGAGCGACTTCAATTTCTATCTTTACTATATTATTGTTCATTTTTCAGTACCAATTTATCTCTGAAATTCTACGGTGGCGCGCTGTCAGTACTTCGGACCATGTGATATTTACGTCGTTAAACGCGAAGGGCGCCGTCGCTACTTCATTGTCCTGCTCACAGTTGCACAAGAAGGCCGAGAGGATCGGGAATTTACTTTTGGATCGAGGGAGAGTCAACACCGGGGACCATGTAGCGCTCATTTTTCCACCTGGTACCGATCTGATATGCGCGTTTTATGGTTGTTTGTATGTTGGTGCTGTGCCAGTAACTATCAGGCCACCTCATCCGCAAAATCTCCAAACGACCTTGCCGACTGTTCGCATGATTGTGGATGTCAGCAAATCCGTCCTCGTGTTGACTAATCAGAACCTTCTCAAGCTGTTGAAGACAAAGGTAAATTGAAAATGTGTTGGATCGTATTATTGATTAGAAAGCGATAAAGATGTACATCATCATTGATCGATATTATGTCGCATAGGAAGCGAATAACGTGGTCGACGTGAAGAGTTGGCCAATGATCCTAGATATGGACGACATGCCAAAGAAAAAGCTACCGGTGATGTACCGCGCGCCCACCGCAGAGATGCTGGCCTATTTGGACTTCAGTGTTTCGACAACGGGCATGCTCGCTGGTATCAAGATGTCTCACGCGGCGGTCACTTCATTATGCCGTGCCATGAAGTTGGCATGCGAGCTCTATCCCTCCAGACACATTGCTCTTTGTCTGGATCCGTACTCGGGACTCGGTTTTGCCTTGTGGTGCCTCAGCAGTATATACAGTGGACATCATTCTATACTGATACCACCATCTGAAGTAAGTATCGTAAACTCTTGTGATTAGCGAAGAAATTTAATTTGATTTTGTTATTACCATTAATAGGTAGAAGCTAATCCCGCACTCTGGTTATCGGCGGTCAGCCAATCCAGAGTAAGAGACACGTTTTGCTCGTACGGTGTTATGGAGCTGTGCACTAAGGGACTTGGATCTTCGGTTCACGCTCTCAAAGCGCGAGGCGTTAGCCTGGCGTGCGTGAGAACGTGTGTTGTCGTTGCCGAGGAAAGGCCGCGGATAGCATTAACGACGAGTTTTAGCAAGCTGTTCTCCGCACTCGGTCTGAGTCCACGCGCGGTCTCCACCTCGTTCGGTTGCAGAGTAAACACTGCCATTTGCTTACAGGTAAAATTGATTGTCGGAATTAATCGTTTTGATGATTTCTGGTGATCTGTATATTTCTTATATATATATCGTTATTTTCTTCATTCTGTTCCATAGGGAGCATCCAGTCCGGAGCCTTCGACAGTCTATGTAGACCTTCGTGCATTACGTAACGATCGAGTATCGCTGGTGGAACGAGGCAGTCCGCATTCTCTGTGCTTAATGGAATCGGGCAAACTGCTGCCTGGCGTGAAAGTAATCATCGCAAATCCCGAAACCAAGGGTCAATGCGGTGATTCGCATCTAGGCGAGATTTGGGTACAATCGTCTCACAATGCAAGCGGTTACTTCACGATCTACGGCGACGAGAGCGATTACGCTGATCATTTCAATGCGCGACTAGTTACTGGCAATACGAGCGAGGTCTATGCGAGGACCGGTTATCTTGGTTTTCTGAGAAGGACCGAGAGTGTTCAGCAGTCGGTGATTAGCGACGTACCTGGTGATACCAACAATGTGCCCGAGGCTGATCTCGTACCAAGTGATCCGGAACTTCACGATGCTGTATTCGTTGTTGGGGCTCTTGACGAGGCCATCCTACTACGAGGTATGCGCTACCATCCGATAGACATCGAGAACAGTGTCATGCGATGTCACAAGAAAATTGCAGAATGGTAAGTTCTTTTTAAATTCTAATTTAATTTAAATATTTTCTTAATTCTTTGATAGTCCACAATATTGGCCGTGCATACAATTGCAAACTTTTTCTCTTATTCTTAGTCTTTGTATTGGCGATTAGCTATTAATAATCAAAATGGTTGTTGTGTTTTTTTTTTTCAGCGCTGTGTTCACATGGACCAATCTTCTAGTGGTAGTAGTAGAATTGGACGGTAGCGAAAGTGAAGCCCTCGATCTTGTGGCTTTGGTGACGAGCGCCGTGCTCGAGGAACACCATTTGGTGGTCGGCGTGGTAGTTGTAGTGGATCCCGGTGTAGTACCCATTAATTCGCGCGGTGAGAAGCAACGGATGCACTTGCGCGACGGCTTTCTCGCGGACCAGCTCGATCCTATCTACGTGGCGTACAATATGTGAATGGGTGTGCGAGAAAAAGTTCTCATCCTCTCCGTATTCCGCCCTTCCCTTCGCCAACAGTTCTTATCCGATGTATTGAAACTGCAGTGGAACTTCATTTACGAGGACGATTCGCGTCAAATGTAGTAACGGAACAAACATGACTTTTTACGAGAGTTTTATCGAACTATAAACACTTTAAAGCACGGTCTATATATACAGGTCTGGAAAGAATCCTCAATTTCAGTGGTGAGGGGGGAGACCCGCCTATGGGCAAAGCTTTTCCAATCTTGGCTTCGCCACTATGTGGCGCAGTTGTTGAGGGATGTTGCGAAACATTCTCATGACACTGTCATGAATATAACCAAAGTTAAGTTAAAATTACAAAAAAAAATTAGAAAGCGATCGTTGTTCGAAAAAGTCAAGTTTTTTGTGTGCACAAAGTCGTCGTGGGATCGCGTAGCGGGTGTGCGCGTGTCGCCGCGGATTCGCACGCTCGATGTCGACACGTCTGTCCGTCGTCGAGACGCGCTGCCGAGTGCGAACGAATCGCGGATCATTGACGAAGCCCCGGCATGTTACCCGTAAACGGGTCTACCCCTAACATTACCTTTTCCAGACCTACATAGCTAGACCGTGCTTTAAAGTTTCCAAATCCGGAATTTGTGGATTTGATTAGATTATCAGATTATGAACTTTATAATTCCGTAAATTTTTATTTTATACAATTAAAACTTCTTATTTGCGCAATAAAAATTTGTAACCATTCTTTTTATTTGTAACCAAAAAATTCCGTATTCTTTGTCTTTCAATTTTATTCACTAAAATATCGTGAATAAAATAGTAAAATATATAGGAATAGAAAGTATGGGATACGTTGTAAGAAAATTAAAAATTAAGAAATTTATTTAAAAAGATGGTTTTATTTCAAATTAACAATGGAATACATAACTAATACATAGTATGATTGGACATTTTCTAATTTTCACCCGTTATTAAAATTGCAACAAATGAAATATTAAACTCTTGATCAGAAATTGATTTAAAAATCAGACTATTCTTTTTTGAGAGATCAATTTTCACAAAGATTCTTTTATTTATTAACAGATATAAAATAGAACTTAAATAATAGAATTAAAATTTTAACCGCAAATATGGAATTTCTGGTCGCAAATAAAAAGAATGATTACAAATTTTTATTCCACGAATAATGAATCCGTGAGCTATAAGGAGCTTTGACTATGTATCCTTTTTCACGAATCCTTATTCTATAGAGTACCTACCAGTACCCATTTTAATCAGTTATGTGCACATTTGTTGTTGGAGCAGATTAAACTGAAAAGTAAATAGACGAAAATATCGTGAGAAATGAAGTTCTACTATATGTATTAAAAAATGTTAATGCACTCCAGCAGATATTACTGGCAAAAGGTATGTATATACAAAGTTGAAACACTTGAAATCCGACTGCCACAAATCTTTGGAACTGATTAAATCGAAAAATCAGTATTACATTACGCATATTATATACAATAAAAATTGATGACAAATCATACAATCGACGATAAATCGTTAATATAAATCGGTAAATATAAATTCGCAGCTCACTAACGTTCCGATATCGAGCAAAATTTTGTCATGAAATATTTACTGCATCTTTCAATTATCAACAGTTTTGTGATTCAATTTTATAACATTGAAATTGCACAACAATCATATTTAATTTCGCTCTGTTCAATTCTTGTATTTGCGAAGTGAAAGATGCATGAAAATTTCAGCAGTATTAGGCAATACGCACAAAACCACAGATTTATACAATTCAAAGTTAAAGTCTGCATGTTGTATCGTAACACGCGCAAGCATACTGATGTACTTTTACATTAGTTACAATTTCGCTGCGTGAAACAGCCCCTCTCATTGACGAAAGCAACGAAAGATTTCGTCGCGAAGGTAATTTGACAATAGTTTACAATCATCTTTTGTGATTGTTAGTTGTACATGTTTTTATGATTGAGTAGCAGTCGAATTTAATAATTATTATTCGGAATCTTGGTCGGATCTTTTCTCCCAATTTCGTTCGCACAAATGAATATAATAACGAAATTAGCTTAAGCTCGCGTACAATATAGATTCTGCGTAATATCGAGTCAGATCTGTCATCTTTGTTTTTTTTTATTTTAATCATTTTTCAGAAATTATTTATCGGAAAATTAGAAATATCGATCAGACAGCATGGCCTACTACTTTCATATAAAGATAAGATTAGAGACAGTTTTGGTAAAAAGAAAGATAAAAATTTAATAGAAAATTTAACACAAAAAACTTGATATTAACATTTTGAACAGTTTTATACACAGACTGATCGAACTCTTGCGGTAAAATAAGATTAGTATAAAGGAGATTTTCTCTCTTTCCTTTTTTTTTTAATCTAAACTATCAAGAGAGACAGTCTCCCGCCAAGTGTAAATAGTGCGAGATACACCAGGTATCTTTACGCGAGACGATTCGAAAAACTCTTAGATTATCGGATTTTAATAACGGCTGAACCGATCAAGTTCTGAATAGGTTCAATCGATATAAAGTGAGACGTCAAGCCCGGCAATCGATTGCAATTGATTTCTCTTGTCTTTTCCATTTGCGAATCTTACGGATATGTACAGTTGTTGATAGCTCTTTAATTTAATATCTTTTTAAACATATGACGACATATATATGGCATATAACGCGGGTATTGTTATGTTTATTATTATGAGACGTCGCTATTATAATAATTATATATATTTTTGTCACGATTGAAAGACTGGTATTAATTGCTGCAAATATTACCTCATTAAAGAAAACATTATTTTTCATTATTGATACCAATTCTTCTGAAATGTTTCTATTTTTCTATTAATAATTATGTTGTCTGTCTTTTTTTTTCAATTTTTAACTCAACCGAATTTAATTTACACAAAGTAAATAAGATTTGGAAGAAAATATTAATTCTGAATCAATTCAGCGTCAACATATATTCAAGAAAATTTGACGCCATCGTCTGTGAGCTATTTACCATATTTAAATGAAAACGCGATTAAGCGTTCACGAACAATTGCAAGTATTTATCGGCGATAATTTCATCAGTGCAATATACACACATGGCATAGTGAGTTATAAGCGCTTGTGGAATATGATAACTAATCGTATCGGACTCTTGATAGCTATACAGGCGGTTTTTTGTAAATACGTAATTTGAGAAAGAGGCGTCTCTCTCTCACTCTCTCTCTCTTCTCGCCTGCTTCCGTATTTCGCGAACGAACATTTACGTATTTTCTCGTTAATTTTTTTTTATCTCCTGGTTTTCGTTGTTAAACCATCGTGCCATGTTATCCTGCGTTACTTTTGCACTTTTACGCACGGAAAAATGCTTGCCCATATATAGCCGCATTTGCACAGGCTCGATTGCACTAATAACTCCCGTTAATTAATTGTCAATAGATTTTTGTAGACACCATTGCTTTTTTTTCTTTCAAGTTCTAATTTATTATAATTACATGTTATCGCTATAATCACAATGTAAATGAAGAGAAAAATACAACTCAATAGCACAGTTATCTTAGTCAATTATCTCATTATTTAATCATAATTATCTCATCTTGCCCTTGATTGTATCACGATTTCTTACATATCCAGTGTACAGATGATTCCTCTCCAATCTCAGAAATTTATAGATATTCTTGGCGCGCGCGAATTTTTTTAAAAGCATAAATTAGCTATATGTGTAACAATTGACATGTTAATGCAATTAACATATAAATAACAATATAAATTTTTAATCGGATTATATTATAAACGCGAAATAAACAACCACAAACTTTGTTCTTCATTTAGTGTAGCACAAAAGAGGGATTTATATATAATCATTTCCTTTTCATAGAATTTTTTATTTCAATCAGATTCTAAATTTCGAAATTTTTAATTCAGATGCATTACAGCATTGCCTCAAAATTCAAATTCGATTGCTTATTTTTTCAAGCGACAAACGCTTCTCCCAAAAAGTGATTTATATGCGAGAATACAATTGTAAAATATTCATTATAATTAAAAGAGTCAAATTAATGTAGATATTTTCTAAAGCATCCGATAATTCTTAGCAAAGGTCTGGACTTTGAGGTATTTTGTATCGAGCTTGTAATAATGTCAATCGATTTCTTTCTCCGTGCGTGGAAGAAATTATAATACGCAGATACTTCTCCGAGGACAGTAGGAACGGACAATTTTTACATTGAACGACAAGCGGCTGTTATTATGACTGTAATAATGTCGATTGTAACAACAGGCCGTTGGATCCACAAATACCTGGATCCTTCGGTCCTTGACTCAATGGATTTGTGATTATAGAGATAATCACATTTAACTCTTTTGTGCGCGCGTGCGATTATATAAAGGAACGTTTTATAAGAACTTTGCAAGCAAGTATTTTAAAATCATAGATGGTAAATACAACTATAGGCTACTAAAAGATGAAAGAGTTAAGCAGCGTATCGATGTAACAGATTACTGGATTCTCGCGGATTCTCGCAGAGTCTCCTCGAGCTATTCTCATATCTGAAAATATTCTATTCAAGTATCTGTATGTGCGATTAATTCATTAGCGCCCAAAATCTTTTTCACCTAAAATCTGGTAGCAATTAATAATTTAATCCAAAAGATAATATCGCATTAGAGATGGAAGGGAAGAGTTGAGAAACGAGGAGTATTTATCGATACAAATAGCACTGGGCGTTAATGGATTGATCTATGACGATTTATACAAGATGGTCGGAAATGTTATTTCCATCAAGCGCATTTAATTTTAGGAAGGAACGTCCTTAGTCGCGCTCAAAAGTAAAAAGCGATTTTGAACCTGGTCACGATAAAGTATACACGAAACGATATATAAATAACCATTTATACTACGATTCATACGGATAATCGACCGCAATTAATCACTATACAATCACTATGCAACTTGGCAAGGAGTTTTATATTAAAATGTTACGTGCCACTATATACCAATAACAATTTTGGTTGATTTTATACGTAATCGCTATGTTTTTATCCTACATCGGACGAGCACGACCGATGCGTCAGATGAGCTAGAAAACTTGACGATTAAAGGATCCTCGCGTAGTCCTCCCAGCGCAGATCGGAGTACATGCGTGCGTATCAGGATGCGTGTGTGAGAAACTTGGTTGTACTATGTATAAATGTCGATAATTAGTTAATAGGGATGTAGCATAGCGTGTCGGAACGCATCGCGCGGTTGAAGGGATGATAGTTGAGGACAAGATCTGCAGCTAGTGTAGGACGCAGGATCCGTCGATCCCTAAGCTCCAGTCCTAAAAATCGAATCTGGAGCCGATTTGCAAATCGAAACCTAGACCGCCATTGGTCTAAGGCTGTGTACAGAAAATAACGCCCCGCGTTAGAATTTATTAAGATATAGTTTGTACGTTGAGCTATATATATATATATATATTATATACATATTACTATTATCATCACGAATAACGGTCACTGTCTTTACCAAGCCGATAGTATCATCATGCCTCATGTATCACATTAAACAGACATATTAATATTCGCTTATTTGTACTATCCTCAACAACGTTCAATCCCTTAGTCCTTCCACAATTCATACGTTTTTTTCAGTAATATCTCTGTCGACATCTCGGATGAGCCACTCTGAAGAAAAAAATTCGACAAGAGAAAACGAGTTCAATATTTAAAAAATACATGAGACGGATAGTAAGACCTATGACTTTGAAAACAAGTTTGGAAACTATTTACCAAGATTACAACACAGATAGCGTAACAAAAAGAATCGAAGATTATCTCAAAGATACGACTATGTCTAAACATTGTTGGAGAATTATCGCGGAGAAATTTCGAGAATGTTTATTTAAGAAATTTTACGATAGCAACGGCGCCCGGTTTAAAGTAAAATCTACGAGAAGCTTTAAAAATATCGTACGGAATCGGGGTGTAATCGGGGTTATTTCCCTGGAACGAAAATAAAGTTGCGCGTCGTACAAGCCGCACACCGTTACGTTGATCCCGAGGTTTTGCATAAATGCATATGCAGTTTACAAAGTGGAGGCACTCGGAATACTTGTTGCAAATGCATGCATACGTAATGAGCGCGGCGTCCGGTAATCTACATATACCTGATAGTGGCAAGATGACGAATGAAAAAATAGGACGAACGGATCCGCGCGTGCTATGTATATTCATCAAAGGCCGCGCGAGGAGAATTCGACTTGGCGGATCCTCCGCGACCGACCCAATTCGCTGCCTGCCGTGTGTATGAAGAAATCGGTACACACGTATTTGCACACTGCAGAAATTATTGAAATAGCGTGGCAGGGGGTGATCGCGCCGCGTCACGAACACCCAACGAAACGCGAGCGAGTTTCGAAGCGCGATAAACGGTACACACGTCCAACGACAAACATCTCCCTTCGTTCCGTAGAAAAATATTCAGCGCGCGGTTGGGGTAGCGCGTTCCCTTGTTTCCAATGTTTCCATCGTCGTCGACTGCACGCGGGAAGTGATCTGAAAGATATCGATATTCACAATGATTGAGATTTTCATGCGCGCAAGTTTCCTCTAATCGCGAATAATTTGCTAATACAACCTTCGAATGTACTTTTCAATGTCCCAGACTTTATTTTATTATAATGCACGTCTGTATTGCGACTATTGAACACTGAATGAAGCAAATACAGGGCAATATATATGTATATAGTCCTGTTACTCCCACGTGGAGCCACAAGGCTTCTCCGTTGCGTGCTAATAGTTTAATTTCTAGCCACGCTTTACTTTCCTTTCGGATTAAGCTTTTCCATTTCTCAAATGAAATGCGTCTATTCTCTTGCGAATTCCAGTCCAAGGCCATTCTGAAACACAGGATAATAACATTTTTGTTTTATTCTAAGAGTAGCATTTTCTATAGATAGAAACGCATGCAAAAAAATTTTAGCATTTTAATTTTTAAATATAATATATAATATATGATGTAAGAAGTCTAAATCTAATTTTAAAATCGTTAATTAGAAAATTTTTTTGCGAAAAGAACATTGTAAAAATTATTCTTTTAATTATATTTTTGTTTTTTTCATTCTTACTATTATTTTTCTTATATTAAATAGAAATTTTACAAAGAAAGTTAGTATGAACCTATATGGACATATTTCGTATATTATATTCATTTTATATAAAATAAACTCTCCTATTGGGTATCGTTATTTAAACTCTGTTTAAAGTAAATTGTGGAATTAGCCCTAAAGGTATCTACGATGTATTTACGATGTATCGATATTTTTATTTTTTTAAATTCTGCTTTAAGTCCTTGAGAAAACGACACGCGAGAGAAAAATCATTTTTGTCTGTTGTCCAACGTCTTCTTTTGAAGATGTAATCGAACGGCGGAATACTCTTACAGATTTAATTCTGAGGGAAATGATTATTCCCCGCATGCAGTACGCATTTGCAGGAAAATGTGCATTATAATGACACGTTACCGTTAATGTGGCTTAGCAGTTTACTCATTACAGCGTCTGCTATTTAACTTGTTAAAATGCGGGTTCGTTCATACAGAGATGTTATTCCCGCTCTTCTAAAGAAATCTTGAAATCTTGCTAAAGATATACAGGAGATATACTTTGTTTTTTTTTCTATAATGTTATCTCAATCATCTGACAATGTAATCATAACAATTTACTTTAGCTTTAGCGTTTAGATGTTTCTTCAAGATCGGATTTCCAAGTCAGCACCTGCTCGTCGACTGCGGGTGGTTTAGATAGAGTAACATGACAATTGGTCTTATGTAAAACTGGATTTAATTAGTGCTTCTCGACAACATCTTACGTCAGTAGTTTGAATTACAGGCGTTATTAAACTAACTCGATTAATGATAGTGGTAGTCGTGATGGTCATATTTACACGTATATCGGAATTGTCAGATCAGGAGACGAAAAAGACACGTTTAGCGTTTAAATACTCACGCTGCGTGATTAATCGTTTAACAATTAATTACAACATTAATAATAATATATGTTGTAAGAAATTGCATTTATGTATATACATATTACATTTATCTTATTACCTTACATCGATTTGGGAGGAGGAAAGGGAAAATAAATACTTTATGAGATAATTTCATGTTTCATATCGTAATGGAATATAAAATAGAATAATGAATATAAAATATTCATTATTCTGGCGGCATTTGGGAAGCAATAAGCACGTCAATATTATTTTATATAGCAAATTTATTTTTTTTAATAATAATAATAATTTATGAAAAAACGTCACATGGTTTTACTTTAAATCTTTACAATGTCCATTTCTACCATAGGGATATAAGACTAGAATACGCGAGTGCTACGCTGGCCCGTAAGTAGATGCGATAGAAGAATAAAAAGAGGTAATGGGCCCTTTCTATCCTATTTCTTGTCGCCTGATTGAACAAGGACAAGAAAGGCTCATATGCAACATTCTTTTTCTATTTCTCTATCGCATTCTTGACTGTCTTGAGTACTCTATACTTATATTTTTATGATTTCTACCAATGTAGATTAACCTTAGCCTTTCGGTTTCACTTATTTTTTTAACTTTTTCTAATCCTAAAAATTAGAAAAAGATAAAATATAAAATATAAATGAAAGATTAAATTTAATCTATATTGGTAAAAATGAACGTAAGAGAACAAAAATAAATTTGGTATCTAAAGAATGAGCGATGAATATAAAATTCTAATTTTAGAAGTTTTTTTTTCTTTAAACCAATTTTATACATTTTATATTTTTATTACAATACGCCATTTTACTTAAAACAAAATTATATAACAATCGTAAAAAGTCATTCAAAACAAAGTATACGATTTGAAAAGTTTTCTTTCCTTCCTTCCTTCTTCCTTTTTTTCGATAATCACTATTTTTTGAAAAATAGAATATAATTACGTGAAAAGATATAAAAGATCTGACACCTCTCACATCTATAAATTTAAGTACTTCAATATTTATATGCATATGTACTAAATCGACAAATATCTTGATTGCTAACGATATTGTGGACAATGTTGTTTTATTATTGATTTTGAAATATCAGCATGACCTAAAATTGAAAAAAGGATAGATATAATATAATGCATTTCCTAATTATGTGCATGACACTCGATACAAAGTTACCTAAAATATATGTATTGGTTGTCGAAACATTGAAATAATGTACAATCAAGATTTTTCCAAGTTTTAAATAAATTCTACTGTTTTGTTTTTTATAATACTGATAAAAGATTTTACCTAATTGTAGCTCTATATACAAGGCCAACATTATCACTTGTATAGGTATATCACAATCTTTTTCTTTTGACATCCATATCTGAAATAAAAATTAATTAATAGAAATAGTCGTTAAAATGAAAAGTAAATGTGAAAGAATTTTATGTATCGTATTCTTTTTATTATAGCCTTAATTTTTTAATATTATAAACGGAATCAGGCCGTAAAGGTTTCAACGGGTTATTTTACTTAATTATCTTTGCCAAGTATCGCAGAACATTAAAAATACACACACGCGCGTATATTGTACTCATCTTAATATAAATACACTTGCCTGTTTCAAGGTTTCTCCAGATTTGTCTAGTTCGCCTCTTATGGCATAAGCCACAGCCAAGTTGTAACGTATTACAGCAGTGCCTGTAGAAACTGTTGTAGGATACCATGCTACACAATTTAAAGCAACGAGAAATTTATTTCCGAAATATTATTGAAAAGAATGGTTGGGATGATAGTTTTTCATGAAAGCATGTCGAATGTACTTGCAAAATTAATAAACCTCGAAAATTAATTTGAAAATTTTAAAATATTCTTTCTTTTCTTTTTTAAATAATCCTCAATGAATCTGATCTTATATAGGTTGAATATCTTTCAATAAAGAAACCAACGGGAGGGATATTGGCATGTCAATTAAACGATATAACATAATCGATTAAAAGAAATATAGCGACACATGATATAAATATGAAAAAAAGTAATGATTTAAAATGGATTTTAATCATATACATCTTTTGCAATATAATTTTTTTTAACTTTTATCCACATTTTATTTCTGGTGATGTTCGCACAAAATTAATAATTCAAATAATTTAATTATAAAAAATAAAAAAAAAGAAAAACTCTATACTTCTTTCTACAATTTGTAATCAATTTTTTTTGCGGAATCTTGTATTTAAAAGAAATGAATAAATAAAAATGAGACATACAACCTGGTAAACATTCACTTCTTTGTAACTTTTTCAAAATACACTCTATATATAATTTTTTGAATTTACCTCTTAAAGGCTTTACCATGACTTCCTCCACCTTTTCTTTCTCCTTCTCCTGAATTTCTGGCATAGACACAAATGTGTTTAAATCTTGAAGATTTTCTAGCTTGAGATACTCAAGTGCCTCACTGATTTTGTCCATGAATATCAAACTTTCAGCGGCATACAAGTTGCCCAGCATTTTATATGCTCCAGGCAACTTGTTAAAGCTCAACAGAGTTTTTGCGTGTTCGAGAGAAAGTATATAATCTCCAAGACACAAAGAGACATAGGCGCTAGCAGCCAAGACACTAATTTTTAAGTTGAACGATTCGATAGCTGTAGCGCGTGACACTAACGTTACATGTTGAATACCTAAAACAATTACATAGATGCGTACGTGCTTAACGTAATATCATAAATGTGATATAAATTATAATCTATACCTAAATTATGACCAGATGATAACGACGATAGTGACGATACTGAATTCGCCATAGTTGTTACAGGTATGTTCGGCTCATTATTATTCGGTAGTAAAAGTAATGCATTTTTTAAACATAAATAGCCAAATTCCAATGTTGGTTGTGGAATTGCATATGATAGGCCTTCCGAGTGATATCTAATATCCTTCGAAAGAGACGTGGCTAATATGATTTTTTTATGGATACCAGAACCTATTATCTTCTGCACTAAATCTTTACGACGTTTCGGAATATTGAAATCGATTTCGTTCGACTGAAAAATATATACAGAGACAATATACAAAATGTATTATTATTAGTATTATTATTATTATGCGCATCAGGCGTGATTTAAATTTACATATACTGTATTTCATTCATTCATATAGCTAGATAAATAACTGCAGCACAAATATATAGTCAATGTTTCCGATAAATGTCCGATATTAGCTAAGTATATAATTTGAAAGTGGGATGCAATCACAATTGCAACTTACATATTTATGGCTGTAGATGCAACATTCTGCCATTCTGAGCAAGAGTTTAGGATTATTGTGTACCTTCTGTGATACTTCCGTGAAGCAATCAAAGGCTCCTGATGCTTTACCGGCGTACAACAACGATACACCCAAACTATACATTAACTCGTAATGTTTATTGCCACCAAGCGTGTATAATGGTTGAGAAGACATCGGGTCTGTACAAATTTACCTTTCTCAATATTGGTCTCTTAAATGCACAATTCAGTTAGAATAATGTCAAAAATATGGTTTATTGTTATAACGCCGCTTAGATCCAAATCTACTCCAATATTAGTCTTTAGTGCCATTTTAATAATTAATCTATTCTTGTTTTTCGTACATACTTTTCGCGAGTATACAGTTGGAGATTGGAAACGAAGGGTGAAAAGAGTCTCGTAATAATACTTAAATAAAATAAAAATGAGGTATTTAAAAATAGAGATGTAAAAGGATCCAAACGAGCCAGGTTGATACGTAATTAACATTTTAATTTATGTTTAGTATAATTGTAAGAATTACCAGTGTCTTTGACTTGCATGCTCTCCCACGCACATTTATTTGCACGCAAAGCTGCCTGAAGATAAGAACAAGCTAGAGTCGGTTTGTCCATCGCGAGATGCAGACATGCCATATTATTATAAAACAAAACAGCCGAAGATTCCCCACATGATCTATAAATCATACATTTATACGACGTGTTTTAGAAATGAGTGAGAACATTATCTACTTGGACCATTTTTGCTTATTTCAAACAATATATTGAATTATTTCGATACTAAAGTTTTATTATATTCTATTGCATAACGCGCACGCGCGCACACAAGAAATGCCACACAAGATGATTCGAGTACTTGGAATAGACTGTTTCTTTTTTTTTTCTTTTCAGTAAAGATAGAAAGATTAATAAAAGTAATTACGAGCTATGTTTTTTTTTCACAACAGTGTATAGCAATTGAAAAATGTATAATACTGCACGTTTTTCTTCATTTATCTAAATTCACTCGTCTTCTCATCGCATGTAATGTCCCCTTTGGCAAATTCAACTCACGCATATAATTATTATTAAATTTTTAATTATGAATAACATATTATGTTATTCATATTGTTTCAAAAAGTAAAACTGTCCAAGATAGATTAGAATGGTATCATTGAAATTTGCATGACAAATATTAATATTTACAAATTTTTTACTTTGCCTCATGCATTTGCTGTACTTAATTAAATTAATATATATATATATATGTAACATACTTAAAATCTAAATTTTCTTTCATTTTAGAATTCAAAAATTGTATTGCCTTTTCGTAATTTCCTCGTAAATATTCCAAATTAGCCTTCAAAAAGATTGTCGACGTATTCTGAAAGTAATAAAGTAGCTTAATAAAGTAGAAATAGTATGTGTTTATATGTCATCAAAGAGATGATAGTCGAGATAAACTTGACGAGAGATATTGAAAGTGATACAATATTTTGAATACGTCTTGTATGAGAGTTAAATCTATAGAAATTTATATCAAATTATCCGTGAAGAGATGAAAGTAATGCTATAGCATATAGTTGGATAATTTGAATGTAAATAGTTACATGCACATGATAATTATAATCTGTATCAGAATTATTATAAGAATAATTACTTTACCACTATGTTCAATGAAACTAATGTCTTCCATTCCTTTTTACAGAGTTTCAGTTGATGAGTCAAAAGATATATCCTCGCTTTATATTTCAAGAGTTTAATCCTGAATGCATCTGTCATTGTGTCACCAACATCTTTCTTTTGCTCTCTTTGCTCCTTGATAGATTTTATTACTCCATCTTTGTCAACAGATGATATTTTGGAACTGTCGCTAGATATAAATTGACTCTCCACATAATTTAATATTGAGAGAGCTGCATCTGGTTGCTCCGTTACTATGTACAATTCAATCAGTAGCAAGCAAACTTTATGTGCCAAAGTTTCTTCTGCAACCAAAAAAATAATTATATATTAATTAAGAATGCTGTAGAAGATTATATTTGAGGCAAGTCTCAACTGACTTAGTGTCAAATAAATTGACTGACATTCTAAGAGATCTAACGAGATTGTAATTTTACTTCCTTCTCCGACAAGTCTGTCAACTTGGCAGGTGTATGTGGAACGAAATGCGAATCGGCTGCTCAAAAGAAACGGCTGACTTGGAAAGATTGAGACGATCTGTGAATGTGTACGTACCCATTGGCTCGATAAAGGCAAACAGCCTAGTCATGATTTGAAGCGCAGCATTATACTGCTTAGTGTGATATAATAAAACGGCTTGGTTATATCTCATAACACACTTCTCGACATCATCGATAGCCTCGTTCGAATCCGTAGTTGATATCTGACCGCATATAGCGTTCAAACTCTTCCGCGTCAACTCCGTTTTCTTCAAGTCGCTCTTGTAATATTCCACCACGACTTTGTTGTGCGTAACTTTGAGATCTGTAGGCCGGAGGCTCTCCAACTTGTTCAAGTACGACAAGCATGACGCGTAAGAGCTCTTTTGAAATTCCGACAGGATAGTTTGTGCCAGCTCGCGCTCTTGCTCCGTTATAACGGCGGTTGCACTGTCTTTACCCTGTGTCTCCGTAATCTCACTCATAATGATCAGTACCGATGCGCGCGTCTATTCAGCTGGATCTTTCAGAACCAGTGATTCAGAGAGAGAAAGAGAGAGTGTTTGTGTCCCTACTTGTTTACAAACATATATTATTTTCCTGACATTCCTAGCCCTTCTTTTAGATTAACACGTGCAGCGCGTATGTACGTACGCGCAACATCTCCCCCTGAATGGCAAAAGTTTCGGCGCTGCTCAATCAACACTCGAGTAATTTTGCAGCATGATTGTGAATACTAACGCACACGTGAAACTGCTCAGTTGAATTAATTTCCTTTTCTAAAGTATCTCGCTTTCGAGTGACTCCGAAAAAAACTTGCGTAGCATTCAGAAGAAAAAAAATATTTCCAGATTGAGCGTTGAGGGTGCTGTCTAATCAAATCGCAAACAGAAAGAGAGAGAGAGGGAGAGAACTACAGTATCGGCCAAAAATATATCACCTTTAGGATTTTCGAGCATATTTTTCATTTAGGTGAATCGAATGGATTCAACATCTTACAGTAATTATTTTTTTATTATTTGATGAATAGTTCCTTGTTCGGTAAGCTGTATCTATTATCAAAACATGGAATGATTTGATAAATATTAATTAATACACTTTGAAACAAGTTATGTTTAAAAATCTTAAAGGTGATATGGCTCCTGCACACAGGACGCGGTACCGTTTGCCGCGCGGCAGAAATTGGGTGTAGTAGTCAATCAAATCATTCGCCGCGAGGAGAAAGTTAAATTCGATCCAACTTTGATTGGTTATTGCATCCAATTTCCGCCGCGCGGCAGCGTTACCGCGTGCAGGAGCCAATATATTTTTGGCCGGTACTGTAGGTATGATGACCCGTCCACACCAGCATCAAACACGATGGACGGAGGACGATAGCCAATGAGGGATAGCCCGACGGATAAAACTAAAGTGTCGTCTACAAGCCCTGCATTCTTTTTCTCCCACATTCTCCTACTGGGAGCAATATACTATACTAAAAATCTATAGGGTACGTTACGTATATTATAGATTTTCAATATATTTTATGCTCTCAGTGAAAAAAATTGGGAGAAAACGAACGCAGACAAGGAGTCGTAGTCGTGAGGGTGCCGTCACATGCAGCGTAACTTGCGTAAGCGTAACTTGCGCTGACCAATCACATCGTCTTATTTGAATATTAGCTTTCGCCTAGTTATATTACGCTTTTTACGCTGTACGCTTTTATGTTGTTACGTCGAAAGCAGCGCAACTAAAGTGTGTGACTG
>VBVR01002189.1:0-24373 GCA_011638315.1 Tetramorium parvispinum
TCAAATTTGCTTTTTAGATCTTGAGATTATAACGAACAAGACTTAGGCAGTTTTCTGTCTGCAATCTCTTATGATAGCCTCGCGTGTGCTTGGCTATTACTGTGCAAGCATATCTGCTGTAAACATTACTTCTGATGCTGGTGCAACGGTGCAGCAGATAACGATATTACAGTCCGATTCTTAATAACAAGTTGACCGGTTAAGTCATTTTGATTTATCTTATCTCGTGATTTCTATCCGCACCAGGAAAAAAAAGAGTTAACTGGGGAAAAGCGATAAATCTGTACGCGGTTCGCAACATTTAAGTTCAATGTCATGTTTATGTGCTTTTCGACCGTAATCACTCGTGTTGGCGATTTTTCTCAAGTATCAGGACGTTATTAATCCCGACAGCGAAATTTATCCTTATTCGATTAGCCGGTGATTTATGCTCATTCGTTTCAGGTTCCTATCTCGGCGCCGCCGATAGCCGCCGGTGCCATCTGATTTTCCGAGTTTTGCCAGCTGCGACAATCGGCAGCCTTTGCAGAGGGAGGGAGATGATGGACGAAGTTGCGCGTAGAAACGATTTTGCGGTAATCGGCGCCGAGTTTCGAGCTAGTGCGCATCGTCCTGGCGCCGGTTTACGTGATCGCGGTACCGATATCGTGACGTTATCAATGACTCTTGATTGCAGAAACGCGCGATGGCGGCTTCCACGTTATAAATCAGCGGCGTTGCGAGTCCGCGGGAATCCGAGGGTGGTACCATTCGATCCGCCAACGGGTTCTTGATTATCCGGTTGCGATTATGTCGTACGACATGTATACGCGTAGAAAAGGACTCTGAAGGAAATGAGAGAACCCAAAGTACTCGAGACATGGAGAGAAGGAGAGAGGGCGGAGGGAGGAAGAGAAACGGACCAATTGACACGATGGCTATCCGTCTAAAAGCACATGCGCGTAATTAATTGGCAATGGAAAGCCGATCTACAATCTTCTGCCGTGCATCGGTCGGCAGAGTCCGTGGGCCGAGATAACGAATCCAATCTGACGCACGGGATACCTTTTTCGTATATGAGGAACGCACGCTGCGTTACACGGTCGCGGATGTACCGTTTAGGTCGATGTTATCTAAATAAATTAAGGCGGACGACGTAGTGAATTAGAAGTGCACACTGGCGAGCGATTACATCATGGTTGGTCGCATGTCGCACAGAAATCGTTCGAGATTCGATGTTATGATTTCAAGTCAGTGCCATACGAGATGCATGCGCTTGCTCCTAGGAAAAATCATCGTAAATAAAAACGTGGAAATTAATTTACGACCGTATTAAAAAAAAAACGTTAGGTAGAATTGAGTGGCTAATTAATTTCACTGGATGTACGCTAAACAGATGTACAAGTTTAAAATATCGAAATTGCATTAGAACATTCTTGCGACTCGTGTATTAGTCGCGGTGCCGTATGAGCGATGACTGACACACCTCGGAATTACGTAGCATTTCGAGGTGCCGGATGCGCGCGCGATCGAGTGCCTGGGCACGACGGGCAGACAGACCTCCGGCTTATCGGCGCGGTGCAAATTATAGAACCTATAAGCCGAGCGCCATATCGCGGGGCGCACAAGGGAAGCCGGGCCCCAGAGCGATGCATATTCAACGGACCCCCGGGCCTGGCGCGCGAGGCCCCAACAACGCGACAACAATCAGCGAAACAAACCCACTTATGATCAACAAGGGTATACGTCAGCCGCGCTGGACCCGCGAGCGTCTCGCGAACGTGTCCGCTGAATATTCATGAGTCTCCTGCACGTATGCGTGGAGGAAGTGAAAGAGACATTGGCCGGAGCGAACTGGCAAGAGGGCTTATTGTGATAGCATTGATTTGTCCTTTGCACATTCGGGTTATCAATCGCGGTAACACCGTAACTTGATACGCTCAGATTGCATTATTGAGTCGTTTGATTTTATCAAGTCCGTTGACAATACGAAATTTTTTCATTGTTTATTTTAAACGATGTTTATTGCTAATAACGTAGTGACACGGTATTCGGAGAAAACAGTATAAGAGCAGCACACTTATCGCACCGTAATGATCTGCAACACTTAAGCTTGCACTTAAATGAATGCTTTCTGAATGCGTAATGGGTATGTTTCATAGCGTAAGATGTATGGGTCGGCCATTATTGAAATAATGCGGCCTATTAAAACGTCTATCAACGTGTCTCGTGTATTTGCTTTCCCGACCGAAGAGTTCTTATTAAAAAGGTCCCGGCAATACGAATGTATCCTGGGTGTTATAGAGGTAATGAGCCTTGCAGCTGAGCAATGGTGCATATCGGTAAACCTGATCACCGCCTGCCCCTCCATCTTCGAAACTACATGCGTAACTACCGAGGATTGTGTCGCCTTGTTCCCATTATATCTGTTTTTCTTATTATAACGACAGAAATATACACATTTATTTATTAATAAATAAATTTAATGATATAGCGTACCAATTACAAGCTAATTCTTTTTTAAGTCATTAATCTGTTTATTTTGTACTTTAATTAATCTCTGCATCACGAACGAATCTCGAGCGATGATCGTGTTCGAGTTTCGTCAGCGAGACCACCATCGCTCAATCATGCGTGTTAGATAGCCGACAATAATTCGTGCTCCGGTGGATGCATTCGAGGTTGCGAAGGTGGAGCCTCGAACAGGTTGCGCAAGACTACTGTCGTCGTTGTCCGTCGACAAGGGACTGGATGAGACAGTCGATAAATGATACCGGAGAAGAGCACGTGATACCAACAATTTTGTCGGACAGGCGTGGATCGACCAACTACCGATGCGTTGCCGTAATCATCGTGAACATCCGGTAATAATTCATCAATCACTACAAGGTGTACAACCGGTACTCGGTGCTGTTAAGTCGTGAATGTTTATAAAAGAGGCCGATTTATATCGAAGCAACTAATTGATATCATTAACTGAAGGACTCCCCCACAACGAGGCGCATCACGGAACCGTAGTAACGATACCACGGCAAACCTATGTACGGGAAATGATCGTCGGAATATCATGCGTTTCACGCGGTGTAATTGATTCCCCGCCGAAGTACAAGATACGCGCGAGTACATAAATCAGCTTTATTCCAGTGCTGGCAACGTCGAGAATCGTTAGTCGATCTGGTTCTGATGTAAAAACGACAGGACAATTTAATCCCGTGCGGTCCGAATTATTATCTCAATTTCACGCCAACGAGTCGATTATAATTCGTCGAAGCTTAATGTCGTCCTGTGTTCTTTCCAACTTTTGTCGCCTCTGTATAATATAACAAAAAGTGCATTTACAGTATAAATTCCATTTTCTGGCATCAAAAAAATAATTAAAGGTGAAAAATGTGCATTTTTTTTCTATTAACGAAATGAAACTGATGGTGATTAGTTGGACCTCTTCAAGAGATATCTATTGTAAATTTATAGTTTCGAACTTTATTTAGCTGTTATAGAAATAAGTTCCTCATATCAGCACATTTCACGTAAATGATTTTGCAAGAAAAACGCACGTTTTTCGATCTCAGTACTTATTTTATTGCGAACTGAATCTGATGCAAGTTATCGATCTTAAATTGATTATAACCGCGCGGCTAGTTATCGGCAACAATAGGACGCTATCGATCTTCCTAGCCGTTAGATCATGCACGAGAGTACCTGTACGTTTCACCGCTTTCCCGCGCGTCTTTGCTTATCTATGCCTGCCTTCTCACATCTCTCTCGTGCGCGTGTATGCGTGCACGCAATGAACGTGCGAGGGTCGCTGATCGTGTCTCGCACGTCCGCGAGGACGATTGATTTATCACACGCCAGGAGACAGATTGCCGCACGGCGCTCGCCCGACTTTGCGAGGAGAGAAAATATTCTCCTTCGAGCGAGAGAGAGAGAGAGAGAGAGAGAGGAGGATGAAAAAGAGGGATCTCCCGCGTGCGGGAGCAGAGATAGGCTGCACACGCGTGTACCCGCAACGCTCGACTCCACTTATCTCGTTTCTTTCGGTCTGGTCGGCTTCGCTCAGCGGCTCCGACGTAAATGATACCAATAGAGACTAGCTACGGAGAACGCGGCGCCGATAAAAGGTTCCGTACTCTTGCGAAAAGCGAAAGCTTCGTCTGCAAAAATAGACGCCGTGAGTACTCTATTGTGCCAATATCATTTACGTTTATCTTGTATATTTGGAACTTGTTCTAGATGCAATTTTGAATATTCTTAAACATTTTATAATATTCGACAATATCCTTGAAATTTTTGTTCGATTTTATATGATGTAAAAATAATTAAAGACTTTAAAAAAGGTTATTGCATGTTTTCGCATTGGCCATGATCGTATATTATTACAATTAGTAATTTTTTGAGACATGTGATTATATGGTACGTATATCATATTCTTGACTACTGAAACATTTTATTTTGCGATCAAATAACCATGGCTAAATATACAGTGGCACGTATACCAGCAGGTTGCCGCTTCAGCAACAGGTTGTTGACTGCGGGAAAGGAATCAGGTGGCTTGAGGTTAGTTGAAGATAAGCAGGTTCAAGGACCAATGTCTTCCCGCCGACATTCTCTATACGGCGCTACGAACGAGATGAAAGAGCGTGATGGGCGAGAGGTATGACGAAGGGGAACGCGGATTGTGTCCGAGGCTTTTCGTAGGGAAGATAACAACTTGATAATGACTGGCGACCCAAGGTTCCGGGAGATAACTGAATGGTAAACATCTCGGGTTCGGAGCTAGCGTCGGTATTTGGATCCTTGTCGAGAGTGCGCGCGGGGATCATTATAGTGATTAATGCTGATGGGAAGTCCCGATAGCGCTGATTTATCGATGTCACCGGCAGCGGATCCAGAGACGGTGTCGAGATAAATCGTGGATGAAACCTCTCGCGCTTTCTTCTTGCCCGCTTAGAATATAAAGCCCGCGAAAATAACGCCGCCCGGGAATCTAACGTCGCGATTCAGGAATCAAAGAGAAAAAAATCAATTCATAGTGTCGACTCGAAAAATAAAGACTTTTTTGACGACGCGAAAGTTTCCAGCATTTATTGATGCCACATCTCTGAAAATTCTTATCACTGTTATTACAAGTTTTGTAATAATTATTGATAACTGTCAATAGAATGGCTGAAGCTTAAAAATAATAATCACAACCTGATTTCGTTCGCCAGGTGGGAGGTCGGGCTTTGTATACTTATAAGGCTTGCCCTCTCAGACCGGCATCGTAACGTGTATATGCGAGGGACTTTATTTATTTAATCGAGTTGAATACATTAGTCCGCGTCGTGAAAGATGCACCGTGAAGAAACATTCCGATACCTACATTATGTTGATAAGAAAATTTCTGTTCTCCGTTTGATTGTACAAATAAGATCTCAAAGAAAATTCAGACTTTTAGAAATTAGAAATTATCCTTCGCCTTATTGAAATATTCTTGTTAAAAATACAGAAACAGTGCAAATAATTTGCATAAATAATTAATGGAGATTGAACAATAATCACTTATATACTCTGAAATTCAGAGAACATTCATTCAACGAGGTAGTGTGCGAGTCCAAGTGAGCCTCGTAAAATTTGGTAAATCGTCGTGTAGTCGAGACCTACGCCTGTGCGACAATCTCGGCCGACATGTGGGCGGAATAAAAATTATATATAGCGCATTGTCTCCGTCCATTTTGCCCGTCGCGCCGTTCGTCTCGGTGAGATATTCGGAAAGCGGCGGACATTATGGCCCTTTGAGATGCAGAATAGAGTTCTCTTGGCACGGCAAAATGATAGCTTTTCTGTTTCTAGCGGGATTCGTGGCCGGAGCATTCAGATAGAGCATGGCAATGCAATAGGCCGAGTAGTAGTTCGGGTCCTGGGGTTTAAAGACGTGGCCCGCCGCGAAGGCGATACCTTCCCGAGCACGCGAGATGCGCGCGCGGCGTCGTTTATAAATTCGCCATTCAAATCCTGCCTCACATATGATAATTCGCCGTGAACCAACCTAACCGGCCACCAGAGATCTCGAGACCTCGCCACGGCGGGTAGTAGGTAACGGCGGCACGGGACTTAGCCCCGATAAGCCTCGGAGCCTCTTTTGCCCCGGACCACCCCTGAGTGAATGCACATAGGGTCCAAAAGGCATCCGAAGTGTTATTGAGGCTCTTAACCGTCGCGCGTCTGAAATACTATCGACCTGCGACGCGCAGATATTTGACTGCATTGCGCATTTTTAGAGAGCATGAAATATCGATGTTTTTCGTATTCCAATGATTATATTTATTAGCTTAATATACCTAATGTCTAATGAAATATAACAACAACAATATAATATCTATTTATAAGTTAAGTAAATCTGTTATACAAGCGAAGTAAATTAATTACAAAAAAAAATGCGTATCCCGTAAGCAACGTCTTTATCATATGCAACTGTTGCACGGTGACGTCAGGCACCTTGACATCAAGTGCCACTTCGTCTTCCATCGTTTGAAAGAATGCAGTCGAAGCTCTCTCTCTCTCGGAAACTGCGCGCATCGTCGAGAAATACACCACCGAAAAATTCGTCTTGACTTTAACGACGGCGGACCCGCCGCGTCGTTATCGACTTACCAGTGCCCGTCCGGCCCCGCCTCATACCATTCCGTCCGGCAACATACAAATTTACCTCGTTATCCAACGCGCGCGACACGCCGTCGGTGTGGAGTATTCGTGGCGGTTGCCCGCGGCACACGTGGGGTCCGCGGGTGCCCCGCGTGCCCCGCGTGTACGCGCGCGTCGATACGCGCGGCTAAACAAATCCGCCGACTCGGACACGCGATAAACGTCGGCGCGGCGACGCCGTATGGGCTCGTATGGGCGACAGTTAGGTGTCCACTTTCCCCACGTGGAAGGCCGTGCGCCGCGCCGGTCGGGGAAAGAAATGTGGCGCTTAAATAAGAAGGTCGGGGCGAGGAGGAGGCGCGCGGGTACGAGCGCACGGAGCCGGAGAAGGTAGCGCGGAGATTACCGCGCGCGAGGCTTCGCGAGACGCGCGTATAAGTAAGATCTCGGGATTTTATGTCGTTACCTCACACGAAGCTGCCGGTCCGAGTTGGCCGTTAAGAGAGCCTCTCTTATTCCTCTCTCTTTCTCTCTTTGCCCTTCCTTCTCCCCTCCCCTGTCCCGAAGATTCTTATTCTTATTGTCCCTCTCGTCGTGCCCGCCGCAGACCGGCATCTTCTCTCTTCGGTCCTCTCGGTTCGCCTCTCCCCTCGGCGCTGTATCGATCCACCGCGGGTCGTGGGTGGCTCGAGTGTTCGACATGTAAACAGGTGTAAGCGGGATATGCGCTTCCTCGCGATGATTCATGCGTATCCGTGAATACGCCGCTTAATAGCGCGGGTGGCAGGCAATTCTACACACGAAACTCACCGCGGAATTACATAAGACGAACGAAATCCGGCGAGTTCACCTTTGCAACAAGGATTATATATATTTATATGTATTCACGCTAACATGGGTCATAAAAGTG
This sequence comes from Tetramorium parvispinum, assembly GCA_011638315.1. Taxonomy (NCBI): domain Eukaryota; kingdom Metazoa; phylum Arthropoda; class Insecta; order Hymenoptera; family Formicidae; genus Tetramorium; species Tetramorium parvispinum. The sequence continues at coordinate 7,514 of VBVR01002189.1, forward strand.
GAAATGCTAGACTATCGTGATTGCACGTCGCATAAATATCGGCATTTAATTAAAGTCTTAAAGATCCACGTCAAAATTAAATGCAATAGATATCCAAATTTACGTACGTTCTATCGTCAAATAAATGAGAAACTTAACTTTTTATTTCAACTATTTAGAAACTTAATTTCCGAAATATATACACCACAATTCAAAGTAATAATATAGGTAGTATATATTTTTTAAAAATTAGTTCGATATTTTTTTTAATGTCCAACGAAAGCAGTTTTTAATTTGATAACCTTAGTCACGCCAGCCACCGTAAACGCTTCTTATTAAAAAATAGTGAGCGTAGTAAGTCGTGAGGCATAGAAGTGCAAGTAGGCCGACGTTAGACGAAATTAACATCGGAACTAAACGGAGATGGTAATAAACGTGTTAGAATTACGGCAGAATTGTGTCCCGTTTTTCAAGACACGGCTTAGGTTTTAACAACAAGGTATTCTCGAGATACTAATACAGTAGAAGCATCACCGCCGATTGGAATTTATGAGTCTCAGATTTCACGATGCCTCTCGCGCGGTACAGTTAGAGGAATGTGTAACGTACACGGTATAGCAAACATGAACCAACGCGAGCGTAATAAATGCCATTACTACACAACGATAGCCTCGTTGAAGAAGTTGAAATCAATTCTAGACGCTTGCACAATCTCGCGCGAGAGAATTAAATCGCCAATGTCTACGCAATCGCAAGGAATTAATTGCTAAGAAGTTTCAACGATTCAGACTATCATTGGGGCAACGGAACGTGTATGAAATCAACGACAACTCTTGCGACATTCTTATTGAGCTGCAGGGGTACGTGTATTTCGAATACAATAGCCGCTGCGGTATCCAAGGCGTCGCGCGAGGATAATGGCGACACGCGTGGGTGCTTCACGGGGGGTGGTGATACCCCACGATACCACCATGCCCGGCAACACCCCGTAGATGGAAATACCTGCTAGCGCCCGTCCCCGACATTACGGCGGCTTAAATCAGCCCCGAGGAATCTCGAGAGACATGGGTGTTCAATTACCTGGTCATAAACCTTTACTAGCCTACGAGGTGGACGACGACGAGTTCGTTCGCGCGGGTACGCGCGAGACGCGATCCGCCTCGCCGGGCCTCTCGATGGACACCATGACGATCGAATGGGTCTCTACTTTACGATCTCGTAGAATCCCCGCCACAACGCGCCGCTGCTAAACGCCGTGTCGAGGTGAGAGAGAATGCCGGCGTATTTTACCATACTTTATACGCCTTAACAGCGTTGTTCTTTTCCGGTTTACATTGCAAGGAAAATCTCCGCACTCTTCACGACTTGTTTCGTATGTATTTTGTAATCGCAATGTGCTGTCGAAGTGCCACCTTGTCAAAGAATCCGGATAATTTTAATTACGACTTTACCTTCGACGATGTCATAACTTCAAACGGAAGTGAGTCCTCGCAGCGGCGATTATGCATCGCGCCTCGTCGACGAGTAAGTCAAGGGAGGAGGATTTGTCACCTTTTTATCGACGCCGCTGCCGAGCACGTAGAGCATAATAAAGTACACGGGTACTGTCCCCGGGCTATCGTCATTATTCCTCCCGATGAATAAGCGAGGGTCTCGGCATTGTGTCGAAGGTGCATTACGACGTAACGTGAGCGCGGGCGCGCGCGTCCGATGTTCACGACCGATACGCGAGGTACTTTTGTAAAGACATCAGAAAAAGATGCCGCGCTCTGTACCATTTAATTTTCGGCGATTAATCAGTCTAACGATATCGATTATATCGCGGGCAATAAAATGCAGCGTAATAAGAAGCCAGAGAGACGTGTATGCCGTTGTGCGTCTCGCACAACACAGAAACTCCGATGTTAATCGCGCGCGCAGAAGGAGCGGGAAGAGAATGAAAAAGAAAGAGAGAGAAAGAGAGAGAGAGAAAGAAGGTTACATCTGCAACTGTAAATCAATAAACGATACTTGCGGGATGGTACCACCCTATGCCACCGGCACTGGTGAAAAATATATCGCGGGACGCGCCGCGGAATCGTTCGACAGCCACGAGTAATATACCCGGCGTGTGGACTTTTTCCGGGCCGGTCGTTACTTAGTAGCTTATTTATTTTTGCATAGATAATCCGCGCGAGATACGGAACGAGATGTGGGTGGAGCGCATGTGCTTGAGTCACGTGTGATTAAGCGATGTTATCCGCGGTTCTCGGTGCCGTCGCACCTGTATCCTCGGAACGCCTACGTCGAGCGGAGACTCTCCGCCTCGCCTGCGGTCTGCCTTTCTTCATCCCTGAAACTCGCGAGACTCGACGGACCCAGTGATTGTCCTTCACTGGAAAAAAAAGAGTGTATCACAGATCGAGAATATATGAATAATTCCAAATTTCCGCCGGAAAGTCGACGGCGTGCTATTTTCGGGTAAGCTAGTTATTTTAGCAGGGTTGATATTAAAAAAAAAACGAAAAATAAGGTTCAAGTACGATGGAATATTTACGATAGTTACACTTAAAGCCGACAGTTGTTATTCACGATATGACTCAATAGCGGATACTCCGTGTCATAATTCATTACGAGTAACGGTTCGCGCAACAATGTCTGTGAATTAAGTGATACAAGCGTCTACGCAATGTTGGGCATTATTCAATTCGCTCCTTTGTGCATTTCGCGGAAAGCCGCGGCCTGTCGGCCGCGTAAGTCTGCGTACAACGATGCACTAGCGGGTTAGAAACATTGTTGCAATCTTACTCTTGCGCTTTTTTTCAACAGTGCCATAATGTCGGCGCATATTTTATCGTTCGCCACGCACGCGGGAATAAGCGGTTCGATGGCCGATTGAATATCGGGAAACGATAATAACAGCCCGTTTCCACGGCGGTATTGCTAAAAGTATCGGATAATTATCGCCGTGGCGAGAGTTACATGCACACCTGCCAGTGCGTATATGTATGTACGCTCGTGGGCGTACTGCAATACCGTGCGCCTTTTGGAAAGAAAAAAAAAGAAGAAACGCGAACTGCGCCACGCTGATAGTTCTGTCTTATGCACCGCCGTATTTATAATTGCGCTTTCCGTCGCGGCGACCGATAGCGGTTCCATACAGAGAAAACAAGCGGAAGACGAAGGAGGGGCGCAGTGAGTCAACGGGTGCGCTTTGGCTCTGTGTTCTTTCCTCGCATCCTATTCTGTTCACCAGCTAAGAGAAGAGACTACTCCGCGCAAAGAGACGACAATCAGACGCCGAGTTTGGTGTTTCGTTGAACGGGCTGCGACGAGCGATTTCAATATCTTGTAACAGCGTGTAACGGAAATGAACTTTCTTGCGCAATCGCGACAAAGACGATTTATTCACGTTGGGGACGGTGGAACATATCGACTGGCAGAAACACAAGCAATACGAAGAATAATCTACTTTCGAGTTGCATATTGAGGAAAGTCCGTATCCTGAATTCCCTTTATTTAGTCTTTGTGTTTTATACATATGTTGTTTTTATATCCCTCTCTCTCTCTGTATATACTGGTCCTTAAAATCAGCCTTGAGTAGATGCTGTACGCACACGTGCAAGGCGAAGTATCAATGTCGCCGTATTTCGCGCGCGGTAAGTCGGCATTCGCGATATCGACGGCTTAAATTAAGAGGGGACCACGCTCGATTAGTCCCAGCGGCAGTCGCGCGCGTTCGTTCTCGTTAGTTATCGGTGTGTACACCACGGATCCCCGATACGGGACCGAATCCCGCCGTCGGACCGACGCGGTAGAACGCGGAGGGAACCGATGCCCCGGCATATCGTGATTCAGTAGCGTCTTACCCCGGGACTTACCGAACCGAGTAATGCAGTACTCATGTACCGGCGTCGATACACCGGGAGGGCTCTCTCTCTCGATTGCTCGCGCGAACGCCGCTCAATAAGAAAACCGCTATCTCTCTTCTTATACGCCGACGGTATCAGGGCCGACCGGTGCCAAGATCGGTCTAACGTCAGTAGCAAACGTTGGCGGTACTTTTGACCGGATTTGCTTGGTCGTGAGGATATCAGAGTGGCCGACGACTGGATTTATAACGATCGTTTTCCTATTTTTAGCAGGGTAAAAATAGGATAATATCTTTGTCCAAATTTTTTCATCCATTATGATTTTAATCTATTCTTTTCTTAATTTCTTGATTTATGAAGAAAAAGACATTCGACATTTTGACAATTATGTATTTTTTTGTACAATTCGCAAACGTTTGCTACGGTAGATGAATTTATTGCGAATTTATCGAGCCGTGTATGATTTGCTTCCCGGCGTAGTTTGAAAATTATTGAGCTTAGAAGACTTTAATTACTATTAATTACGAGCAAATCAAAGTACGGAGCAGATAATATCGTAGTCGTTCAACTCATGTCAATTGTTTTTTTTCATTCTTTATTGGATACTAAATTATATATGTAAGCACGTTTGTATATCGACTGTCTAGATAAAATGTGCGATATGTTTCTTTTTGCTGTTTCAATTATTAGTTAAAAATTAATTTCCATTTATTTTGTGCGATCTTAAATTATTCATCACAAGACGATATCATCACGGTGATAATTATTATCTTGTTTGACAAATTGAATCGTCGAAATGAATTAAACAAGTGTGCATTTTTTATAGAAATCACTTCAATGTATATATGCACAGTATGATTAGACCAAATCTGCGCAAGATATCTTAATTACATGAACTTGGGCATGCGCAAGAAAATAAAAACTCCGTAAACAATGCGTTAATGCCTTGTTTTTTGTTGCGTGTGCGAACCACGCCTGATAAAATTAACATATCATTTTATCACCGATGTGTGCAAAAGAAACGAAAGTGTGCACTACCACACGGCGATATATCGGAAATCTCATACGTTCCATTTCCAGGATAATAGACTGCCTCATTTATTCCGCCCCAATTCCTCGGCCGCGCCCGACCGAATAAAAAGAGTGTTTATCAGCTTATCAGCGGCGAAGATAAAAATTTCGCTAAATAACAACTTCGGCAGCCCAGGCTCCCAGCGTAGAAGAGTGCCTTTATTTATTCGCCTTTAAAGTGACACGCACCCGCGCCTGCGTGCAATAAAATAATTACGCGGCGCACGGCTTTATTATCGCACACATACACAGGTATCGGATCTGCAATTTCGCACGACCGATTTCCGATCGGCACCGCCTCGTTCGTGCGCAGTTTATAATATAGCGGTGCAATTTTATTTGGAGCAATGTGTATAACGCCGGCTCGATATCACGCTGTGCAACCAAGAAAATGTTTCTGCGGCGTCGAGAAATATTACCGTGCTCACATGCGTACTTTCTTAAGAGACACACTGCTATTTTTTTCGCGCGTGGCCGAAGGAATAACTGTCATCTTAATGTGTCGGGACGCGATTAAAGGCCGCGCATGTGCGTGTGGTGATTTTGAAATTACATTAGTGCCCCGATATCGGGAAAATAAAATTGCTTGTACTGTTCCATAACTTTCTCGCACTTACGCGCATGCGGGCACGCCTAAGTAGGAATCTACGGCAGTACGGTAATTTTTACAGAGAGTCGATGAAATATATATTTCCATTATTTATGTTTGCTACTATTATTATTATACCACGCATTTTTCTTAACCGGACGGACCGCGGAACCGAGCGAACGAGAGAAAAATGACCGTCGTTACGGAAAAGCTCATTCCCGTTAAGCCTACGCATTTAAAATCCGAAAGCGCACCACGTGCGTACGTTCGCCATATGCGTGCGATATTCCAGCTAAGTGCATCGTTCGTTCCAGCTGTATCGTGGCGAATCTCCAATCGCACCTGTATCGGAAATCGGCATCCAAATCGGCGTCAACGTGGCTGGTGGGCGGTGGAACGCAAGGGCGAAGAAGTGGAATGAATTAGCGACATGTAACGCGCTTGCGGTAGAGGAAATATCGCGAACACGAGCCTCGCATTCTTCGCTTAAGTGAATTTCGCGACGAGCATGCGGGTGTCGAAAATGGGCCGAGATCGAACGAACACCTCGCTTGTGCGTTTGGCGCGCGTGCATCGCGTTAGCTTGTGCTGAACGCGCGGTCCATGCACGCATTTGCGTTCTGCGGACCCTTTGTGCTCCATATAAAACGAAATGTCGGATGGAGCTGAAGGGAATTGTCGGAAGTCGCGACGAGCGCAAAATGAACGAATGCAACTGCGATACGCGACCCACTCGCGATGACGTTTAGCGACATGTAACGCTCTGTGTCGCGTTCGGAATGACGACAATATACTTGTCAAGTTTCCAGCTACGATAATGACATGTATGAAATGCATGCTGCATTTATCGTGACGCCCGATTTTCATAATCTTGATTTCTAATACTGTGTATGACGCAATGTAAAGTCGCGAGAAGCTAAATTATCAAATATTTTAATACAATGTAAGAATCGTTATACATGGCTATACCGGAACGTTTGAGAGAAAGAAAATTGTCAACACGAGCAGGTACGGTATCGCGGTCACGGCGTTCTTCATCACCTCGTTACGCGGCCGTCCCGCATTAACTTCCTTCGCCTCCGGGTGAGCTTATCCCCCGGCACGTATTCAGGCGATCAATTGACGCGCGACATAACTCCGCATCGAGGATGCCGGTGGCTGGTACATAGAACCACACTTAGTGAATATATATCCGGTAGATGCGGGAGAGACAGAGAGAGCGGCACTGCTCAAGAGCGATGCCTACTTCGTCGCCTTCGTCCTTCTCCTCTTCTTCCTTCTTCTTCGAGGTTGAGGCTTCTACCGGCGCACAGAGGCAGTGTGCGGTAGCCACCTATGACCTCTTGCCACGCAGGGACGCACCGATCTTCACGAATTTGTATGTAAATTCGGTAAGATTGTTCTTTCATTATCAACTGCACGTCAGAGAAAAAGAATATTGGTCAAAAGGAGAAATTTAGATTTTATTTGTTATTATATTTCTCGTATCATCAACTACTTAGTTGTTTTCTAGCAATGATTTCATAACTATAGCTGATAGTTTTCTTTTCTAAAAGATTAGCCATATAATTATATATATTTTTTAAAGTCAAGATTCTAAGAGACACATGTTAAGGGTATACAATATGAATGCAAGGTGAAGATGGAACGGCGTTTTATAAAACTTCCATTTTTATTGTGAAATCGGTGTCCGGCGGCGATCTTAGAAATTATGCGACGGGGTCGTGTACGTGCGTTTACGTGGGCGCCTCGCGAGTTTCTGGAGAAATTACGATACGCAGTTGATCTACGAACAACAATTAAGCATGGCAATATAAATACCGCGCTCACGCGGTTTGCCAACGTGACTCCTTCGTTGGCCGGAGGCAACATAATGGCGCCTGAAAGATGCGTACCTGGCCTCTAACGCGTAGGTGAACCTACGCCCTATGAGAATCTCATCTTCACTGATGTATACTTTCGCTCGTCCCCACACCCTTGCGAGAAGGAAAGTGGAAATTGGTTAGTGAAGTCGGAGACAACGGTTTTCTAATAAATTAGCAATTGTTTGAAACATATGCATTCTTACTTCATAAATCAACAAAAACTCATTAATAAACGGTTTCAAGTTTCCCAGGCGAAGTTCTCTTATTCTGAAAATTTATGCATTATGAAAATGATCGGACGACCTTTACAAAGAAATCATGCTTTTTGTATATCAAAACTTTCTAAAAACATTTTCTTGAAAAATAAGGATGAATATATTTTGTACTATTGTATTAAAATATAATATAATAATGTGTCAATATTAATTATAACTTGAAATGTATTTGTTTTAATTTCTGTTCAAGCAATGCATAAAATATGTTTATTCTTAAATCGTGCCATTTATCTTTCACGCATTCCTATGAAATCCCTAGCACAATGCTATCAAATTTCTCAGATGTAATCTAGTGGCACTTATCGCTTCTTCAGCCAGTCGTATCATCCAAATTTATCTGGCATCACAGTCATATTCGTAATGTCCCTACTATCTCTTGTACAAGCTACGTTTGCTGAAGGTGCCAGTTTCTCGCGTGTCGAGTTGTTCGCCCCGCGGCGAGGCGATTCCTCCGAAATAGCGTGGCTTCACGTTGGGGAATATTCAAATCGTTTCCTCTAGTATCAGGTATCGACTCGCTGGCTCGCGGCCATAACTGCGTGCGGAATAATTTCGAGCCGCGCGCCGCGCGCTGCACACGATAATAAATGCGCGCGCGTCACGAGTCTCACGTGCGTGAGGCTCGATCTCGGGCTCTAGCATTTTATAGTGTTCCTCTTTCTGCCTATGCCCCGGCTACGGTACGATAACGCACGCTTTTCCCCGGCGATGTCACCGTCGGCGAAGGGCATAGCATTAACTGGCCGTTGCCCGTGCGGCGCGTACGAAGGCGCACGAAGACGATCTTCGCTTCTCGTCTCGCAATCGGCGTCTCTTCGGCCTCTACGATCCGTCAAGGTAAAGCGGTAGTGGGTATACGGTAGCCGTCAGCGTGTCAACCGGTGACTAATGGATCCACGCTGACGAGACGACGTTGGTAGCATGAACTCGGCGTAAGTAGCGTAGTCAGTAGCGGTGCCGGCGATCAGTATATAGCGTCACCTTATTATAAATAGATACTTAAGAGTATAGAGCTCGTGCTGCTCGGGACACGGAGATTCATCTTATCAGCCGAGGGGATATAAATTATGCCCGTCCAGTTTAATCCGCGCGATTAGGCAAGCGGCCCCTCGTTCGGGCCTCCGGCGACGAGCTTTATCCAAATTAAAACTATTTTAAATGCGGAGAAAGTAAAATTATGGCATATACAAATGCTTTTTTATTAATTCCGATTATTTAAGAGCCTGTTAGATAGACACAGGAATTCAGAGGCCCACGAGTTTATAAGATACGAGAGAATAGAGAAATTGACTCAAGTATTCAGTTAATGCTTAATATTCATTTGGAAATGGTCACCAAAATCAAATCAAATGGCTTAGGAAATTCTCGCCATTTGTTATCTTAAGTGCTATTTGGACCGGCGTTACCGCTATATCTGTCTACTGACTTTTCTCGACACGTCACTTCGACGTAATAACGATTCCATGAAATGCGATACGAGATGTAATGTCGCCGGTAGAAGACATTTAATGTGCCCGATAATAATGTGCCGCGTTAAAGTTCGGATATCTAATCATTCGGTTATTGCCCCTCGCATTTGCCTTGGACGATAGTGCACATCGTTTCGACATTGTGTTCCGGGAAAGTGTTTCTCGCCACACAATGTTTCTGCGAATCGACGAGATTATCTTTCGTTTACGCGAACCAACTCGCTACAATATATTTGCTAATCTGCGATATAAACGTCCGGTGAATTTACTCGTGACACGCGAATTTCAGCAAAATGATCCGCCCGAAGGAGCGGTGACCTCACCCCGCGAGCGTGTCGAGATTGTCGTTAAGATACACGTGACAATTCACGGGACCTTAAATCTTGCGTATAAATTATAAGCGGAATGTACGATCGTTTCACCGCTCAATTGATATTTGTGTTATCGTTAACGGTAATACAAAATTGCGATAATGCGTATTTGGTAAGTGCCACCTTCGAAGAACGACATTCCTCTCTTTTCAAGGAAATTTCTTCCGCGTTCAATTATTCTGCAACACATTCGAATTTACTTCCCGGTGACGTAATTTTATTTTATTCCCAATATATTTGCGAAGCTGATGTGGATTGAACTTGGTCATTAATATTCTGATAAACGTAACACACTAATTTTGCACATAAAACGCAGGCGTGATACGCGAGAAGATATGGAAAGAAGTGTAAGGAAAAGAAGACCTTTGAGAGGAGAGTAGGCGATCAACGTTGCAATCATCAATGATTTACTTATCCCATGTGTGCTCGAGTATTCTCCCTTCGTGCTAAATTTTCGATGAGTTGGACACGATTCCGCCTTTCTCATTGCATCTTCTTCTAGATTCAACCTTCGAGTGATGCTTGATTTATCGACGATTTCACCTTCTCTATCTTCTCCTACCTTTCGACTTGGTACTGCGTCGAAACGTTTTTTTCATCTCCCTGTTTTCCTTCGTCCTCTTCTCCTCTTCTCTTGCTTCTCTTATTAAAGCGGCCGACAGGTGACAGGTTCTCATCTAATACAATTACGGGGAATCGCGGTTATTTACGAGACACCGAGCGTCATTGACGTCGGAGAAGAGGGACGAGCGGCTCCAGGCGACTAGGCGGCCCTGACTGCCCGACGTGATTGAGAGCGCATAATGCGAGGTGTTGAGGCAGGTCGAGAATCGGCGCTAATGATCGGGCGTGGGTGCGAATTAAGCGACAGTGTCCGCGATGCGTCGACTATCTCATTGTTCCGAGGACGAATTGAACGTGCGAATTTCACAATCAGCCAATAATCTTCCCGAGATCTCAAAAACTCAATATGGAACATATGTATATAGCGTACTATTCCTGAAACGCTATTCATTAACTTAAACGAAAAAAATATTTAGAGATTTAAAAGATCTTATCAATTGATATACCAAAAAAAAATTGTGATATACGGAATCTTCTAAATCTTAGAGGATTTTATTCTAATATTGACCTCAAAGGAATTCCTCTAAAATCAAGAGAAAAATAGTATAAACAAGAATATTTAAGAGAGAAAAAATATTTTTCACTTTATTAAAAGAGGAATATGTTTACTGTAACACAGTAACCTTAAAATATGAGATAAGAAAAATCACTTTGAATATAAAATACTTTTTTTTGGGTGTAATTTTTATCATATAATCTTATAATTTATATTCGTTCATTAATAACAGTATTCAGACATATAGTTCAAACTTAGTTTGGGGATTGTAATTTATGAGTTATATTATCTTAATGTGTATTATCAATCGCATTAGAAATCATATAGAATACCACCCATCACGAAAACACTTAATTAGAATGCGCGCGCGTTTCGTGTTTAAAGCAGGCGAACATGATGTCTCATGGCCCATCGGACAATCAGCGTGTGTAGTGATTACGTGTACATATTCTCGCATCTTCTATCGCCCGTGTGCAACGCACCGTCCAAGTCATCGTCGACGTCGACGTCGTTTGTCTCGCGTTGAATGCATTTATCCTCAAGGAGCTGCATGCCGATAGATTATGTAAATCCACGTACGCATCGCTGCGCTTCGGCCCTCTATTGCCACTTTATTTTAATCAAAATGCATAAAATTGTTACTTTGAGTATACGATATACAGACGCGTTTAAATTAAAGAGAGATTTCATTAAGAAAGAGTCTGCGAATATAAATTTATCGGTAATTATCGTAGACATTGCGCCGATAACTGCGAAACAAATTACAATATAAATAACGAATTCCATTCTCGTTTATTCAAGAATTATGCCAAGATTATCGTGATATTATTCACACGGGCAATCGAGTATCCCTTCAATAATTTACCCGCTTTAGCGATTATCCGCTCAATTATCAAAGAAACGTACTCTTTCGTCGAGCAACAAAGGTGCCTCGTTTATCAGTTGTGTGTCGCTATCGTTCCAGCGCACGCAGCGCATCTCGAGAGCGCACCTTCGCCGCGCGACATTAATGCTCGGCTCATTTACATCGGGCGACCACTGTTAATTGGTATCGGATCTCAATTACGGCAGATTACGCGACCTTTTTTTCACCTGTTAACGCGAGCGAGAATGCTCGCAGCTCACGGCGATAAGGCGTTTATGACTACCGCGTACCGCCGCTATGCTGCTTTCTCTTTCTCCCTCACTGTTTTTCTTTCTCTTTTCTCGCCTTTTATTTTCGAATCGCCTTTTCTGCTTCCTTCTTCTCTGATTTAATTTATCGGGTCTTAAGATACATGCGGGAGTATCGCTCTACCACAATGATAGCTGCTTACAGAAGGTATCGTCTTTTTCGCCTCCGCAAACGGTCTCGCTCTCGGATTTCTCTTCTCTCGATAGAAAGAATTATCGCGTCATAACTTATCATTAACATAGCGATCTTAGTGACCGGTTATATGGTCTGTATGTACAAGTTTTATTTTAAATTTTGAGATTGCGTTGCATAATAAAAAAATAAGATATAAGCAAAACTTTTTAGTTTCAAGCATATTAAATGAAAACAATAAATATCTTTCTAGATACATTTATTGCCGCGATTCATGTCTCCTTCTAGATTTTTAAAACCGTAATCTCGAAATTGGACTGAAACAACCTGCATGCGTCCAGTGTTCACTCGGCCATGCCGGCTTGAGATTGAACGAACCGTGACGCGATCGACCGATTCTGTTCCGTCTCTTCTAAAGAACGATCGCGAAACGATCCGGTAATCGCACCTGCATATCAGCGGCAAAGCACAGATTCTTTTGCTTGGTGACGTGCAATCGGCTAGGCAAGTGTATTTCCTTAGAATTACAAGATACTGAGATAAGTAGAACTAGAGAGAGATTCCCTTCGTCGGAGATATACTACTAGATACGTGCAATACTCTGACGATTTATCATTGTTTACAGGTGTTAGCAGTTCATTTCAGATCGTAATTTTCCAAGTTTTCCAAGATTGATAAATTGTTGGAAAAGTATTTAAAAATTCTTGCAATTTTTTATTGATTTATATTCAGTAAAGTAAGACTAATGTTATTCGTGAAAGTGAAGCAAAATTTCAACCAAATTCCTACGTTCCACCTGTGTCGGCGAGCCAATTTCAGAAGCGAATCAGATTTCGGAACGAGTTAGAGAATCAGGAGAGACGAGCAGTGTCCAGGGAAAGAAGATTCCGAGGAAGTATACTTCGACCTTCCTGTGGTGCCGGTCGTTATCGCGCGCCGAGCATCGCGTGCCGCAACCCTACCGTAGGCTAGTTCCTCCTTATCGAGCATCTACCACCACCTGCGAGAGATCGAGAGCAGTAATCGTCTCACGGTAGTTCCCCGGAGCGGCGTGGTCCCGTTCCGTCCCGCTTCCACGTCGCGGCACCGTCGCTCTTTTCCGGACGGAGGAAGCGGGACGCGCGGGACGTCGCACGGTACCGTGGACGACCGGTACCGCCTTTGGCGCAAGCACGCATAACGAGAGTGATATAATAACGACGCACACTAGCGGCGCAGTGCTCAGCGTCGACACAACTCATCCCGACAAAAGGACACCGCTCTCGTACCGCTCTCTCCGTGGAAACGGGGGAGAATAGGAGGTCGAGGAACGAGGCTGCGTTGGCACGGCGAAGAGGAGCGTCCTCGTCGCTTCGGGAACGTGGCGTGGTTGGGACGAAGCGGAGTGCGCGTCCGTCGCGCGCAGGAGGAACGATGTAACCAGTCGGGTTAATTAAGAGGATCCAACCTTGACGGACATAGCCATTGTGCACGCGCTCAGTCCCATCTTATCCCCCTTGCACCTCTGCCTCCTTCCTGTCCATCCCTCGGCGCGTGATGCGTACCTAAACGCGGCCACATATGTACACGTCCGCAGGACACCGTCGTACTTCGTCCTTGTCGTGCGCCATTTACGGACGACGTCTTACGAGCCTGCTTCGCCGTTGAAGAGCGGCCGGCGATTGGATACAATTCTTTGCTCTACTCTTATCCTCCCATGTGTAAAAAAAAAAAAAATTTGGAGGTATGCGAAAAGCGAAATTGCAGATACACATCAATCCGCGAAACCGAGCGATTGAATCTTGTTCTTCTTTAGCGAAATGCGCATACAGCTTACCACTAAATGCCCTTAAAGAAAATGAAGACATCATATCGCTTAATCTAAATAGTCACCCGAGGCGCAACGTATAAAGGCGATGGGATGGACGGGACCCTGCGAAGGCGCGCTATCTTTTGTCCGTGAAATCTTTCTGAAAACGAGATTTTTGCGTATTGAGATAGCGTCGCCGTAAAACGCGCCGTGTTCCTGCGCGCCGTTTACGCGGTATCATTATCTTCTCGCCGTCGCGGGGACGAATAAACCGCGCGCAGCTAATAGCACATTACACGTCCCGCGTGCAAAAGGTGGCCTGGCGCGGAGATATAAAACCGAGGGGGCGTCTTGGTGACAATTAACAGACCTGCTCGACCACAAATCACCAGGCGGTGGAGCTCTAATCATAGCCATGAGATTCTCGTCCTCTCTCACGCTATTTGTCATCGACGCACCCGTCTCTCTCAGAGATCGAGTATTGTAGTATCGAGCCGCAAAGCCGCAGATGGAAGCCGAAAGTTGTGTAAAAGAAAACCACGTCGCGAAACCGTCAACTTTTCGACCCATTTTCGCGGTTCGCTGCGCTGATTGCGTTCCTCATCGTTGGCAGACGCGATGGTGTTTTAGAAACGACCGCACGGATGTAAATTTTAATTTTCAGATTACCTCGTAAATCGCTCACTGCGTACGAGGAAGTGCTTGCGCGGGATAAACGCGCAGACGAGGTGGAAATAGCCGTCTCAGCCCCAAAGCAGATAATTGAGATAGCACACTGCGCGCATTCTCACGCCTTGATGCTTCTTAATGTCCATCCGCGTCAAGCTTCTAATTTTATTGGGCAACAAAATCTGCTGGTGTTAGGAAATGATTGAAGTTTTGTAATGTAAATCGCTAAAGGTAGCTTGATGAATCCGGTTCCAAACGAATGTAAAAATTATCAAGCTGGTTCAATTAGATAGATTGCAATCATTTATCATCTCTATAAAATCAGACAATAAAACTACAGGAATACAAAACGAACTAAAATGAATTTTCTTGATGTTCAATAGCAAACAAGCTGCCGTGCTTTGGCGATTCTATTATAACATGACAAATTAAATTAATCGATCGCGGATTTCTAATGGACTACCATTATCGAGCAATCTGTATCATTCCATCTAGATAAAGGGAGCTTCGCGGGTAGGTGACCCGACAGTGGAAACGGATGGCCGTGCACTTAATAACCGATAATTTATTAATACTGCGCGTCCAACATTAGCCCGGCGAGTAAATCAAGGCATCCTTGTTTTATGGCATGCATTCATTACCGGGCAGGTTGCACTCGCTCGTATATCTCCGGGAGTTCCGGGCCCCGACGAAGAGGGGGAGCTAGTACGCGCGGAAAAGCGAAAAGGACAAATGGTTCCCAGGAGGAGGGAAGGAGAGGGGCGAGTGAGGATCTACGTCGTCCAACGGCTGTCCGGAGACTCTTGTCCGCTACATTTCAGGTCCCGTGCTATCGAGCACTGCATACATTGTTAGCTCGGTTTACGAGGCACGTTTTAAGCCCTTTACGCTCGCGTTTACGCTCTTTACGCCTTTACGTTTACGATCGTTACGGATGCCCCTCGCGGCCTTCCTCGCGACAACTTCTCGACGTCCTTCTCGACGCTGAGACACCGGGATCAACGGGCTTCACCTAGGGTTAAGGGCAGAATTCTCTTTCTCTTTCCTCCTTTCGCTTCGCGCAACTCCCTCTTCGCTGTCTCTAAATCCTCGTTATCCTCAGGCGGACCACCTCGAAAATTTATCGTCCTGTGTCAACGACATCGCAGATTCTGAGCTTGGAAGCCTAATGACCTCTCGCGTGATGTGGAGTATGTGGATATTTCTCGTGGTAGGGATCGATCTCTCTCCTGTGTGTCTGCGGGAGCGTCGTTCTGTTTCTCGCGGTGTCGCGGAACCCGCGGGATCCATCAATCACGAACGTTTAAAAGATGTACTTAGCCGTTTAATGGAGTTTCGCGGGAACACCTGCTGCGCACGCGGCGGTCTCTCGTGGCCACGATCACGGTGGATTCCGTATGCGTTTCGCAGAAAAGCATGCAACAAGGAAATATCGTCGTTCGATCTAAGTCGCTGCGTGAGATTATGAATTATTATCAATAGCAAAGATATCAACTGATGTATGATAGATTGTTGAAGGACAAGATCGCTTGAAGCAAACATTAATAATTTTAATAGGACACGAAAGTTTGCAATAAATTACATTAATAATTGAATGAACAGTTATTCTCGCAAAGTGCAAAGAGCGTCTCAGGAGTGACTGAATGACAGGTGATTGCTACAGAGATCATCACGTTGCGTACGGCAGGGCGGTTTTATCGGCGTACGGTGGTCGAGGAAGAGGAAACCTAATTGAGTGTCCTCGCCCTGGGTGTCCGATGTTGTCCGGCGTTGTCGCCGCTACCTGAGGGTGTGGGCGTCCTGATATGAGTTACGGGTCTGTCGTATTACACGCCGGGGACGGCGCGGCCACGGTGGTCCTACCCGTCCCAAGATTACGGACCATTTATACAGCGAGCGAAGGCAACGAGCGCGGGAATATACCGGTGGCACCCGCTGCCACTTCATCTACTTTGTTATACGTCCAATCGGAGGATTATTGGGATTTGAAGAGCGCGACGATGGATATACCATGCGTTATCTGACACGGTGTCTTATTGTAATCGCGTGGCGTTAACGTCATTAGACGTTCTTGCTGGTGCGATTTCTACAAGGTCTGTCTCAAAAGAAACAGGACTTTATAAAAATAGCAGTTTCTGGTGGCACCACCTATTGATGGGCACATGCCTTGGAAAGGTACATCCTTCATTGACATTCTTTCAAATTTTCATGACATTTGGTTCATTAGAAGCCGAGATTTCGCGCTCAAAGTGACAGGACCTTTTTAGCATCGGTCGAAAAATGAGTCTTGAACAAACATTAAGTTCTGTTTTAAACTCGGTAAAACTTTTACCGAGTTTAAAACAAAACTTAATGTTTGCTCTTTGTTCAAGACTCATTTTTCGACCGATGTTAAAAAGGTACTATCACTTTGAGCGCAAAATCTCGGCTTCTAATGAACCAAATGTCATGAAAATTTGAGAGAATGTCAATGAAGGATGTACCTTTCCAAGGCATGTGCCCACCA
>VBVR01002190.1:0-24361 GCA_011638315.1 Tetramorium parvispinum
GTGTATAAGAGACAGTATATATATCAACTGCATATATAGATAATGTTTAAAATATTCATTATTTAGACGAAGAAATTTTACTACTTGCAAACATTATTATCGATAGTATAGCATAATTATTAGTAATGTTCTAACGTATAATTATTATCCATTTATTAAAAACTTCTTGTTATACTTTTAATTACGAGAGGCAACGCCTGGCAAGTAAATGCTATTATTTAATGCCTGAATATCGAAAGGTTAAACATTTTGGTGGAAATATTTTCCTTACTCTAGATCAACCAACTACCTCTTCATCAACGCGATGTCACACAGTATTTTGGGAAGTACTAAAAATGTTCGCGGTGCAAGTACGTGCAACGTGACAAACATAACTGCACGAAATATATTGCGGATGCTGCTACATCCTGTATGACATAAATTGAGTTTGCCTTTGGTTTTCTCATTTTGCACGCCCACGTACGTCGCTCAGCGATATAACGACAAGTAAAATATTGTTAGAGGAAGCTTTTTAACGGTAGCTACGTCTTTTGCCTGTCAAGTTTTTTGTTGTCAATGATTTACTCATCAACGATGAAAAGATTTACCCAGTTTATCCGACAAGACTTCGATAGCATCAGTGATTAGTGTCGGAATTAACAGCGCGCGCGTTCCTTCTCGCGGATTTCACGCGTGGCGGTTTAACACGCCATTTAAGAGAAGTGTACTTACAAAGTCGACGTGTAAAGCGGCAAATCTTTCGGTATCGCAGTTAATCTCTTGTTGGAGCAATCGACCGTCGCGCCGTTGCATGTGCACGGCGCGGGGCAAGCGCCAGGCAGAATGCATTCGCCGGCTCTTTTCGTTAACAGCTCCTCGTCACCTGCGGACAAAGTTTCTGGGTAGAGTCGAATTCTAACAATCGCGCCTGAGCAACACTTCCGCACTCGATCACGACTTTACCCCGACGCACGTCCGGGATAATATATGCACGTTGTGCGCAGAGCAGTCATGTGATATCCCGGCCACAAATAAATGCTGCATTTCTTCGTGAAAATTACGTCGGTCAAATGTAATTATATGGTAAACGTAATGACGACGATGATGTCGATTCATTAACGATAAATTTTGATAATGAACAGTGTAATTAATGGCATCGTTAAACGAAACCACCCGTACGCGTGATGCCGTATGTACTTGCACGTTAATCGACTGTTTAACGTCGTGCGTTAGTGTTGAGGGCTAAATATGTTTATGTATGAGTGCGGCTACGGCAGAAATGATTTATCATCGTATTATACACCACATTACAAATTGCCGGGTGTGATGTACGCATACGTAATTATATCGACGATACACATTGCAACATGTATAATGCCGGCTAGCATCCCGCATAGTGGCTGCGTTTTCTCCACGATGGTCAAAATACAATAGCGGTTTTTATTCGTCGAAAAATAGTTAAAGTCGAAGAGAAGAAAGCGAGAAAATTAAACATCGCGTTGTTAAAAGCTGATTCTTTTTCTCTTTTCTGATGTGGCGGTGCGCGTACTTATTTCTCTCTTTTTATCGTCGTCACAAATAAATTCACAAATAAATAAAACTGCGTGATAAAAACTGTTGCTGATAACGGCAATTAAAAGAAAAATATTTTTTATTTTTGTATTGAAGAAAAATGCAACGAATAAAAGATAAACAACAGATATCACATAGAACTATGGCACTTTTGTACAATATGTATAGTTTATGTGAATATAAAACTGGCAAAAGAGTTTTGCTCCAGGCAAATAATAAAACGTAAAAGATAAATAAAAAAGATGAAAATAAATATACGTGTTCTGTAAACAAAGTTAAAATTGATCGATTACTCTCCGTTGTCTCTTCCACCTTCCGCTTCGCCAATACTCTTATGTACTCGGATGGAAGTGCTGCTTAAGGAGCAACATTTGTTTCCTTCTACTAAAACTAGAAGCACTCTTCTCCTAATTCTCACGAAATCCTTCGTAATGTAGAAGCAAGGTATCGTGTAAATTTTTGCCGTAACCGGGGGTGCACAAGCTGCAAAAGTTGTCTACAAGTTTAACGCTCGCGACGTAAGTTCCTGTTTGCGAAACTACACGTAGCAGTTATGCGCATTTATACCGGCATAGGTGCACATATGCGTTACCGAAATGTTTATTTTTCTTAACTTTGAATTGAGTTTTGTATATACATGTATGAGGTAAGTCGCAAGGAGTGAATTGTCTTTTTTCAGTAGACTAACTGTATTTGTGCTGCTTGTATTTGTAATATACGTATGTATAACAACTTATTTCTTTCTTTTTCTCTTGGAGAACTAAATAAATCATTAGCATATTGCATAATATGTGCATATTGTTCAAAGCAAATTTTCAACGTCTTTAACAATATCAATCTTCAAGTATTCTTTATAATGTATATGGTGTTATTTATAATTTATGGTGTTTATTTATGTAAATAAATTAAATTAATTTCTTTGTAAAGTATGCTTTAACATAGCCGTGAGATAAAGCTTCTTTATCATATAAAATCTGTTTGTGCGACTATTTGGTATTCAAGATGTTAACAAGCAAAATGTTACGTGGTTCTGTTGGGTTTTTGCGTCTTACCCCTGTACATACAGTATACACGCTTTTCGGAATAGTATGGCGTACAAGGGGAATGCATCCGCGTGAAACTTGAAGCTGCATAAAGGAAGAGACTTCTGGATATTATACTCAAACGGATACGGGAAACACGTATCGCTCCGCAAAAAAATGTGTCATAAAAGATGCATTCTACAGTGGGGATATTTGTACGTTTACAATAAATTTCTCTAGAATTACGGAGTCGCAAAAAGACAAGGCAAATACAAACGACCGCGCGATGAAAATAACAGAGACATAGAATTCTTATAATTCCGGAAGTTACACATGAAAATTTACGGACTGTGTTATAATAAGCACACTACAAGTGCATCATACGTCCGCATGAAGCACGAACTATTCGTCGAAGAACCGCTTTTAATGTTAGCAAATATAAATTCGCTCTGATATTGTTATAACTCAACTAAAACACGATCCAGTAAACGCCAACTAACAGTAACATTGAATGTACAATAATAACTGTACTATACAATATGTGTTATATTACATTCATATTGTTGAAAGGAAAATTACATTGACGCAATGTTACTGTTAGTTAGTGTTTATGGGGCTTTAATCTTCAGAGCTATAATTTGCTAAAATTTAAATGGTATCAAAATAGCGATATTAAAATAACAAATAAAATTTTCTTTATCCAATATTTTTACATTATATCTTAACGAAATAATGTATATTAAAATATTTTTTTACAAATTTCTTGAATATAAAATTTAAAGGAAAGTATTTTGTACATTGATAGAACAATTAAATTAAAAACTAAAATACATCCTTTTAAAGCACAATCAAAGTCAATCATCTATATGCAGCTTCGTTTCGATAAATGATTATCATTATGTGAGCACGAACGAGTTTGCAAGCGTGTCTGCGAATGTACATAATAACATCGGCTGACATTAATGCACACCGGGTGGTATTACGGTTAGCAAGATACATCCATCGGCAATTACATGCGCCCGGCAAAGTGACCAGCATTTATCCTACCGTGCGAGAGCATCTATATAGATTGTCTGGTCACCTGTTCCGGACGTGTCGACAAGAACGAAGAAGAATCGAGACAGAGAGAAAGGAGAAGACGTACGTGTCTGGATATGTGATGCAAGAAGCATTGGAAGCAACGGGAACGATGGTGGGTGATTTCACATGAGTGAAAATGGAAACCGTGAATCGGTTCGGATGTGGCACGTTGTGTGCCATCACATGAGATTGATAATAAAGTGATACGATCGATCAAGTTCAATGGCTTGGCATCGGCTTTCGATATATCCTTTCTTAAAGGAAGAACGAATATTAATTTATAAATGGTAATATAATTTGATTTTCTCATTCTGCTTACTCGCTTTCTCTTACCTTTCATATATAAGGTAAGCTCATGATTAATTTTGTACGCTTTAGACACATGATGAAACGTTATTTATCCAAATGATATTGAAGCAAGGGTAAATGATTAATTTCATGAATATGAATGTAAATACATATATGATAATATGAAGATTTGAAGATGTGAAAATGTAAATGCAAGTCAGCGGATAATAGGGACCTATTTACATTCATCGTGCAATATATCTTCCTCCACATAGACTACCGACCTGTATATTACCCTGCTGAAGTGTTAAGAAGAGATATACCGGAAAAGTCGAATTGTGCTTACCCTTACATTTGAACTTGTCGTCCCGCATCGAATCGATCTTCCGTTTCTGCGCTCTTTTTGGCGATTCGCATTTAGCGCCGGATGTCTCTATAGGATGCGCGTGAAGATACACGCTCAGCCAGCGTAGATTACAATCACAAATGAATGGATTCTTCGCCAAATGTCTGCGAAAAAAGAATCAAATTACTGGCTGGAGATAAATTTAAATGCAACAAAACACATCTTCTTCGTTAATTACTTCATAAAATAAAAAATTGTTCATACACTCGTCCTAATTAGGAAATATATTTGTAAGAATTTTGGTATTAATAATACGAACAGTGTTTTAATGCTCCGCAGGTTGGCAAAAGTCCCATTAGCTAACGAACGTATATTGTTGTCGTACAAAGATAGCAAGGTGAGACTGGTTAAGTCTTTGAACAGATCTGTTCGTATGCATGATATCTCATTGGCATTCAGTAACCTGAAACAATAAGTTTCGCCATAATTTCCAACAGTTGCCTCGTTGCAATGCTTCACGAGAAAGCGAGAACAATACGTGAAGCTATGAATAAAAACATTTTCTTCAGTGGTTCTAATATGAATTATTAATTCTCGCCCTCTTGAAGTCGACCTCGTATCATGCAGTAGAAAACTGCACCTATTCCAATTTATTAACTTTAATAAGGCTGATTTCCGTGCAATTATTCGTTTAGTTTTTAATTTCATTAATTTAATTTATGGCTTTATTTTCTCATCTACTCACAATAACTGCAGATTTGTCAAGCCTTGGAAAAGACCCGCTGGCAGCTCAGTAATTTTGTTGCCGTACAGAACTCTGTGACAAAATGAATTTTTATTTATAATTGTTATCAAATGGAATAGAATGTCATTTAAAATATGTCAGAAAGAAAGAAGATACATACAGAGATTCAAGGGATTTCAATCCGTGAAAAGCATCCGCTGCTATTTTTTTTATCTGGTTGTTGCTCAGGTCACTACAGATGAAAAACCGGAAACATATAAAAGAATTAAACGTTGCGGTCGACGTGCGCAATAGCAGCGATCTGTGTGTATGGCATGAATATCACTCACATTCTTCGCAATTTTCTATATGGCGAGAAAGCCTTGAGTGGAATTTCCGTAATGCCATTCTGTTCCAGCCGCCTGCAGGCAATTATGAAAAAAACAAATTACACAAATAAGTTGGCGAATCTGCACATTTATGCTAGTGGCGGCTTTACAAAGCTCCGAGACTATCGATCGCTTTCTGCTCGTTCGTATTATTTCGTGTTTTACTACTCTTTTCCGCTTTCCATGCATATACAAAAAAATATTATCTGTATATTATACTCATATTATTACTCTTGATTAACTTTATAAAATTATTTCTGATTATTGATTTTATACAAAATTAACTTAGATTAGAAAAGTTATTAATAAAATTGCGAATTTACGAAATATTTAGATTTCTTTTAAAAGAAATATGCCATTAATTTGCTATATCCTGTTCAAGAAGTACAAATACCAAATAAGTGACAAAATAAAACGCACTTGAGAAAGCAACGCATACCTTAGTCAATCCGCGTTATCGATAACACTCGCGAGCGAGAAATAAATCTCAGACGAAGAATAGGTATACAATGCGCGAACACGGCACGAGTTTTACTTACAATTCAGTGGTATCCTCGGGAAGATGGGTTGGCACTTTCGTCAAGGAGTTCTCTCTGCAATCGACAATCCCATCAGCGCATTTACAAGGATGCGGGCATTGGGGTTCAGCGCTGCATTCCGATCCCGTTCTCTCGACCAGGCCCGAACACTTGAACTCGTGCTCCTGCAAACAATAAGTTTAGAAGTCGTATTAAACACGAACTGGGTTAATAAGAAGCGACATTGATAATCTTAACAATCATAGAAATGTTCAGTAAAAATATCTTTTTTCAGACAATATTCAGTTGATTCAGTTCATTTACAATTGAAAATTAGAAGTTAATGATTTTAAATTAAAAGTTTTAACAGCAAAATTATATGCGTATACGCGCACATACGTACGTACAATTTAATAAGAACATATTTATACGTTACATATTTATGTATCAATGTAAAGGCTTACATATAAATTCTGACGAGAAATAAACGTTTGTAGGTTTTGAAAATCGGAATTCAATAGAGAGTAACATAACTCTTAAGTCAGACTCACCTGCACATCGGCGAGACTGCGATCCTTGAGATGAGCCGGAGATGCGCATCGTGTATGTTGCCCTAGGCGAGGATAAGTTCTCAAATGACGCGATAACCATGCTAAATGGCAATCGCAAGCGAGAGCGTTATCCGCAAGCTTCAAAGTTCGCAAATGCGACAACCCGGTCAGCATCTCCTTACCGAGTGTTACAAGTTTGTTATTGTTCAGCATTCTAAAATGTATAATTGATTTGATTTGTTTATATTCTCTCGAACATGAAATAACTTTAATGTGAAACACAATCTCTCTCACTCTCTCTCTAAATAATTTTAATGAATGCGTATACTTACAATATTTCCAAGTCTTTTAGTTCTCGCATCGAAGCCTCGTCCACGCAAGTCAGCACATTGTTGTCAAGTAATCTATAAGGAAAGAAAAAGTAAAATTTTATAATTTCCAAATAAAATATTTATTTTTATAAGGTATTTTTATATGTATAAATAAGATAACTATGTAAGAAATATAAAACATATATTTCCAAAAAAATTTTTAAGCAATATGCTTTGAATATTAGAATTGTCTGACCATATGACACTTTACTACTTATTGTTAGACTGACAGGTAATATATAATACAGAATAAGATTTAAAATATAAACTCAATCGTAAATTTTATCTGAAATTTTATCAGACAAAGGTCTGTAATGCGAGTAAAGTTGTCATGTGTAAAACATCTTGAATATAGTTTATAATGGGCTACTAGACTGTGACTAAATGGCCTCAAGAGAGGTTGTTACGGAACAATCTGTCTTTGTGGCAAGCATCCGATAAGATACTTACAAATGTCTGAGAGCGGACACTCCTCTGAGAGTCTTCGGTCCTATGGTGGCGATCTGATTGTGGCTAAGATCTCTGTAAAACAATGTAACATTTATTTAAATAGAACATTTTATCAAATCTAATTATAAGTAAAACTATTATTTGTTTGTAACAACCGTAATTATTGTCTTAAAATTAATATAATTCATAAAGCATTATGAAATTATATTATATTTGATATAATTAAAGAAGAATCAAATGTAGACAATCTGTTCAAAATATAATTCTACTATAAGCAATTTTTTAAGACCTTATTAAAAAGATATAGATGCTTATAAACTTTTTCAGAGAAAAATTGTTTCTGTTTTTTTTTAATTTTCAAAATTGACATTTTAAAAAAGAGATTAATATTGAATAGCATATATCTTATAATTAAAAGATACTTTTTATGTGAAAATATATTATTAATCGACAATACTATATTTATAAATCCGATTTTTTTTGTATCTCACCTTGTAATCAAATCAAATTTTTCATTCGTAATTTTTAATTTAAAATTAGCAATAGGTATTTTGTCTCAATTTTTCATATGAATTTTCGAAAACTATCATCGACATCAAGTTCACCAGAATCACATTAACTCGCGACTGTTCATTGACCTCACAGTTTTTACGCTCTCGAAGGCGGATAACCACGTTAACCATCATCGGTGCAACACCCGCTTGTTCTATTTTATTGCGGTCGTAGTCGCGAGTTCGTCCTACATTTCCGATCAATTATTCAAGATCGTCGAATGCCGTGGCAAGTACCTCCTCGGTATGCACGATTATCCTCCAGAAAGTTGCCGCTCGTGCGTGTGACCGGTCACACGTGTATCAGACCGTCACGTGAATGGCTATAGACTTCGCAAGTACTCTTCATCGCGGTCGGAATCGTTATCTATGTAACGAGTGACCATTTCCACGGTTTCACGCGACAGCTTACGAATTATCTTAACATATTCTATAATTTGAAAACTCAAAGCAAGCTTTGAACCACTCTAAAATCGACGAGCTATTTCTAAAAAGACATTTATTACAAATGTGCAAGGTTGTTCTTTTTTCCAAGATAGATATTAAAAATTTAACATTTTTTTCATATATACACTTTTTTAATCATATTTAAAAATTATATTAACTAACATTTTAATCATATATATATATATATCAAAATGATAATAATACATATCACTCTATCCACATTTTCTTCGCACATACGGAAGCATTCAATGTATAATCAAATACGCTAATAAGAAAACGCATGAGGGTTAGCAAATAATTGAATCGTCTCCCATTGATATAGAAAGACACCTTCAAACGGTCGAGGGTTAGACAAATGGCGCGGTTGGAGCCCCTCGAAAAGTGTGCGGATATCGCAGAACCTCGAAACCTCTTCTCGAGGTCTGAGTTAACCAGAGGCTTGTGATGATAGGTTGGGGTCTCGGAGTACGGCTTGCCATTGACCATCCATTGGCTTGGAACTCGCAATCTGTAATTATGTCCGCGAGGGAACGAGAGGGGGTTGTGGTGGGCGAAAGAAGAACAACAAAAACGCGAAACGGAGAATGGGGCAGAGGGAGCGGGGAGAAAGAGAGAAAGACAACGAGGGAGATGTAAGGTGAGAGTGCGAGACTGCGAGATTGAATTCCCAGCTCGCTCGAGCCAATTCAGAAAGTAATTACCGAATTTCGACGCGCGGCCACGTCTGCACCGAACGCACAAAGGGAACTCGCGTCATTCGCGTTCGAGTTGGTCGGCGCGAAATATTATTGTCCCCGTAGAGTTTGATCGTGCCATCGAATAAACGTTTGTCACACGCCGCGCAATAAAAGTTCATCTCTCTAGAGTACTTTCGCCAAACTATGGAACGAATTAAAAACGGTTTTATAACTATCGATTATTGATCAGAAACTTTGTACTTGACACCGTTCCTATTTGTTACTTGTCGGCCAAAATATTCTTCAAAATTATTTCAAGAGAGACGGATGCATCCGCTAATGAATTAGACGTATAGATATATATTCCATTCGATAATTTAATAAATTGTGAAACAAGAAACTCATGCGAGAAACATGAAAATGGATAAGCTGGAATAGAGTATCTTCACATGGAATTTTAGAATATTAAATTCCCACTGCGCTCGATCCATTCGCAAAAAGCAATCTCCGAATTTCCAACGTGCTGATTCAACAAAAGGAGCACGCTAAAGTCTGTTTCGAAATATCGCTCATTATCTCGGGCGATTGATTGCGAAAATCAATGAATCGTTTTATTGCATACAATTGGATAAAAGTGAAATAAATAGAAACATAAAAATACATAGGCGCATAAAAATTTAGTGAAGTAAATTAATTTGCGTTCATGGAAATAATACAATTTAAACAAAAATAGACAAAAATTATTAAGCACGCACGTTTGAAATTCACAAGGGTGAAACGCAAAATAGATTCACGATGCATGACGTCGCATCGTCAGAGTCGACAAGTTAGGCGAACGCACAGAATAGATGACGATAATAAGCTGCGACAATAATCAACAGGGAAAACGAGCATATCGGGTGCTTGCTTTATGCGGTTTTCGAGGTATGTAAGTCGAGGGATCTGGGAAACCTCTCGACTCACTCGAGCCAATCCAGAAAGCAATTACCGAATTTCGACGTGGCCGCGCCCGCGCGAAACTAACAAAAGGACTCGGTGGTTCTCGTCTCTCACGAGCAGTCCGTCCAATTTCGAATGTTGCCAGCGTCGCTAACTGTGTTACCGCGATAAGAACGGGACGAAACGAGACCCGATCGTATCGTACGTATCGTCCGCCTCTGTTTATGAGAAACTCCCGCCTTGCGATTTTTTCCCGCAGCCGATGGCATCATCGTGCTGCCGCGAGGGATTGTGAAACTTCAGGGAGAGAAGTCGACGCCGCCGCGACACCGAGAATTGCAATCTCTCGAGGACGAACGCGCATTCTTCGGGCACAAACAACTCAGGATGTTACGCAGGAACATTCGTAACAACGCTCCTGCGTATGCGGTAAACTGGTTTTAATAGCTTCCACAACGACGCCCTACGCTGAGATTCCTGGCATTTTCCGCTTAGCATAACTTGCAACATGAGTTGGAAAACTGCGCGACCGTCGGAAAACTTAGCGCGTAGACATTCTCTCTCGTGTAACTACCTCTCGGTGTCTGTAAAATTTGTCGAAAACTAATTTTCTTGGTCAAAAAATAAAGATGTCAAGAGCGATAGATGCAGCCACAATTGAATGTACGAAAATTAGACAATATTATATTAACGCGATTTTACATCTGGGTTGCATATGACGCAACGCCATAACGTCGGGGGTAAGAGGGATTTACTACAAGGGCCGTGAAAGCCGTATAATACAGTGTATTACGATCGTCGGGATACACGATAACAACTGCGCGATAATTATTACAGCCGCTCCGCCGAGCGATAAACCGGGATTGTGCGCGCAGCTCCTTGTATGACGGGCCTATAATTTGTCGACGTCCGAAAATCACCGTGGCCTTCTCGTGGTTCTCGAATTTTGTCTCCCTAAATCATTCGCGCGCGGGTTCGGCTCCGCGGAGCGTCCCGTTTGTCCCGGTTATTATCAGCTTAAGCGTACAGCGGGCAAATACTGCAAGCGTCGTAAAATACCAGCTTGCGCATCGCTGTCCTATGTATCGCGTTACAAGCGCCGCAATACGGCCGCACGGCGCGGCGGAGTGATACTAATCAACGGAGTGTCCGCGCCCCTTTCCATTGTGTCAAACCATTTATTACCACGTAGGTTTCATCCTCTTACCGCATGGAATACCGTACCTTTCTACGTTTGCGCGATGAGTTAATCATACGTTACGTTCACCGCGGCTTGCCCACACCCCGGCGTGCCCGCGTCGAATTTACGAGACGAGCACATAATTAAGTCCATGTAGCTTTTGGCTGCGCGTTAAAAAGAGCCTGATTAATCGCTCGTCCACTTATCGCTCAATTATCAGGCCCACGGTCCTGTACTGGCGATAACTTTCTGAATTATGCTCGCTCAGGGTTTCATCTAATTACATAGATTCATCTCTAATGAGATTACATTTCTCGAATTACATAATGTACATTAGGAAGATACGTATAAATGGACTTAAATAAACGATCATTACATGTAGCAAGTTTTATTATAATTTTACGAAGACCAGAGAGAGAACTGGATACTGCAGTGTAGAGAAAAAGAAACGTACTAAAATAATTCTGAGATATAATGCCATTTTGTTCTCCTGTTGGCTCGTTCGAACAAAGAACAAAATCTGACATCTGGTATCTTTGCAAAAAGAGAATACGGCGAGTTTTGCTAAGAAGATAACACGGTCTGATTTAATATATAAATTAAAGAGAAACATCTTCGAAGAGAACTGTAGAATAAGCTGCTTCTGGAATTGCGAGTTTCCGAGAGTTTCGGAATAGCGGCCGGCATAGCGCGCGAATTAGCATCTTCCACTTCGCGATTTTAACGCTGGTTTATCCGCGTCGGATGAAGGATTATCGCGCATCCGAACGCCCGTGAGAATCTCGCCGTAAGGTCGCAACATAATACGTCCCTTTGTAAGGTGGCTGATCCAGCCTTATCGTCAGAAACTGTAGGTTGTGCCCAAGCGAAGCGGAGCCTCGAGACGGGAAGTTTCGAGTCCCGTCCATCTTGCCCACTTTGCAGGATGATAGATGGACGATCTCCTCCTCCTTCTCCGCTTTCGCCTTTTTTCTCCCCTTTCCTTTTTTGCTCTTTGCCGCGCCTCTTGTCTCTCTTTTTCTGCCTCGGCACACACACACACACACACTCTCACTCTCTTTCTCTCTCTTTGGATCCCGCCGTCCTGTCATCCACGATGCGAGAAGGGAACTCGCGCACTTTTCGACCGCGTGGCTGGCAGCTGCCGGGAACACCAGGAACCTCCGGACGGAAACGGTTCGTACCCACTCGATCGCGATAAAGGTAAACGATATCGCCGCTCGTCAGGCCGGCCTGTCTCTATTTTGTTTTTCTCTGCAACCGTGGTAGCGCGTCGTGCCGCGTTTGATTGAGATTCCGGATCGAGAAGAATGTTACGGCGCGCGTTCGAAGGAAAAGCAACGAGCGAGTGGACGGGCGAGCCGGGACGGCGTAATCACGGGATCGGAATTTCTTATGACATCGAGGTGGCTCTTCTCGTTAGCGAGAGACGAACCGTATGTCGGATACGGAGAAAACCAGTCATGTCGCTGGCGAAGAGGTCGGTTCGCTCTCGACGGATAGCTTATGGATGAGCATAATTTGTGTATACGGAACAACTCGCGACGGCAGTACATGTTCTTTCGATACTATCGCTCTCTGAGATCGTGCAGCCGTGGCCAGAACAAGTGTTCTGCGCTCTGAAATATCTTTAATAAATTGTGGCAAGTAAAACCGGTCAGCGATCGAATCAAAAATCGTAGTAACTTCTCCAACTCCATCTGATCGGCAATTATTTCTTGCTGTTTATTCATTAGAGGATCCAATAATACAAAATTTACTTTTAGTGTACGAGAATATCGATGCACGCGACTGGTTTCGATTTGCCACGCTTTATTAAAGATTCACGTGTATTGCGAAGCCCTGATTTTATCGTTTAGTAGTAATGACTTCATGCAATCTCGGTGCCCGGCAAATGTCTGAAATCGTACACATTCCCCGCCTATTCATTTCACCTCTACCGTTACTGAATCAGGTCTCACTAATAAGACAGTCGACGAGCGATAAGCGTGCCTGTACTCAGGCAGTTGGTCACGTAAGATATAGGAAATATAACTTTGGTGAGTCACGTGCAGAGGCGAATGCGAGTGTCGAGGCATCAGCGAAACGCATATCGAACGATCGCCTTTAAGAAGCTAAAGCCTGGGGTGAAAAGTCGCGTATGCAGCGGCGCGTACATTCGATCGAGGAGTCTCGCGTGGCAGGTTACACAAGCCCCCGGCTTGCGTTGCCTCTCTCGCAGTACATACGTACATAGGATAGATATGTAGGCCGTCGTCTGAAAAGTTTATACGATATAAACCCTCCCCCCTGCCCCCGCGTCCTCCCCTGTCGTCGCGCTTGACACAATGATGAGGAAGCGAGAAAGAGGCAGAGACGAATGCAGAGGTCGCAATACACGTGCGTATTATGCGTGTCTGGAATCTGACATTCGGACTGATCTCACGTGTAATTATTCTCCCGAGATTTCGCTTACCGAGAAACCCGCGATCCCCCTCGCGCGCGAAATACCGGCGCGGATGTTGCTACGATATTGCAAACTTTCATGACGTTGTGTAGACTCGTTGCAACATCGCTCGTATCTCGCAATGCCGCTGCGCCATTTACCCGCGCGCGTTATGTACCGCATACCGCTGACAGATCGCATAAATCCCGCGGCATAATACGGCTCGCGGCTCTTAACGAATTCTGTTCTTACGCTCGTCGATATCTTGCGGCGGCGATGAAATATTTCAAATTCGCGATATTGCTGCAATAACGTCCCGTCAAACCAGTTAGCGAGGCGCTAATGTGTAGCGTTAACGGTCATGAATGTCGGAAGACATTTATCCACATAATTATATAATATGTTGCGTAAATGAAGTCCGATTGTCGACAAATCTATTTAGAATCGCGCGTTCTCCGATCAATTTCTAATAACAATTCGATATGTTCATATACTCACAGGCGTTTTAAATTCATCATATTACTGAAGAGAAGATCGGGCAAGTGGCGTATTTGATTGTTATTCAGCCGTAACTTTTCCACTGCCACCAAATCTTGGAAAGCCCCTCTTTCGATGGTGTGTATTTGATTGTTTGATAGCAACCTGTAAATTAAAAATAATACACTCCAATGATATAGATAGCTTTTAATAATAAAGAAAATGTTATTGTAATGTTATAGTAATCAACACGAACGACTTCATATATATTAATATAAAAATAATATGACACATAAAATTTGCATATACATATGTAGGTAACTCTTCTATTACATAATTGATATAATCTAAATTCCTAATTACATTTCAGACATAACTTTTGTTGATTTAAATGCAATCATAAAAAGAATTATAAAAATTAATGCAATTTAATTAACAATGTATTCGTTATTTGACAATTAACTAAGAAAATTAAGAATATACTTACAAAACATGAAGTGTTGCCATGTCTTCAAAATCTGTTTTGAATATCACCGAAACATTATTTCCTTGAAGATCTCTGCAACAAAAAGAACAAAGTCGATGTTAGTATTTCAATCTTTAACAAGTAAAAATACATTAATAATTCTATTACGCTCATGTATCGTTAAATTATATAATAATTCAACAAATAGAATATATCCATTACTTTATGTATAATTATATCCGTCTATCGTGTAGATGAACAATGTTCATTTTTACGTCACAAAATTCGCTGGCATACAACTCTATCGACTCAGCGAACTTAGTTCTGTCATTCATCCTTAACGCGAAATAAAAGCTGAACAATCGTACTACGCGAGAAGTAAGGATGACGAGCAGACGGTATCGCCGTTCTGCCAATAAAGGGTTATACCACTCCGTTACGAGAAAGCGTGAATTTACTCTTCACATCGAAAAAGGAGAAGACCGTGAAGTAGCCGTCAAACACAGCCGTACGCCAAGCGTCTGCCTCCCTCGGGGAAGTTATTAAGGCCTTATTAAATTGGTTCCTTTTCCCGTGGAAACTTTTTACCTGACAAAAAGCTCGGGGTAAGAGCGAGTAACAAAGTCAGCCTACGAGCGCTTTCTCCTCTCAACGCGGATTTCTCCTTTCTGGCCCGACGACCGGCGTAAATTATTCCCTCGTTTTCGTCTCTACTGACGTGTAATTCTCCACCGACGACAAAATGACGGAGTTATATTTCCGGAATCTCCACGTCTTGTACGTGGGATTTAATGCTTGTACGAATGCCCGATAAAGTGTAATTTTTTTTCACTTATTTTTCACCAGCAGATTTCTCGTTTTATAGACAAATGTTATAGGTATCATTCCAGCACCCCCCCTCAAAAAAAATAATTTTGATATACGTGGAATCCTTTAAATCTTAGAGGATTTTATTTTTATTTTGACCTCAAGAGGATTCCTCTGAAATTAAGAGAAAAATACTATAAACGAAAGTATTTAAGCTAGAAAAAAGTATTTTTCACTTTATTGAAAGAGGATTATGTTTGCTGTAAAACAGTGAGCTTAGAATATGAGATGAGATTATAGGAAAAATCACTTTGAACGTAAAATACTTTTTTTGGGCGAGTCTCCGAATATATGAAATTTTCTATCTTATTTGAATTTTATGACACATTATTCTATTTTATTTATTTTAATAAATATTTTTTATTTAATTAAATCAATTTGTATATATATATAATGTATTACTTATTAGGATAATGGACAAGTAAAATATACATATTACTTACATGTAGAATTTTGCAAATAAACATATTAAAAAATGAATATTTGTCAAATAATGCGATAGCAATTATAATTTAAAAAATTCTCTTCAAAATTATTGAAGAAAAATAAAAGTTTAATAAAAGTAGAAAAATCACTCCCGCTGAGTCAGTTGCGAGCTAGTTAATTATACTACCCCACGATAATGACTATGAATACTTCCCGCTAACTCTATTAAGATATTAAGCGCCCTCCTTAATACGCGCGTTGCAGGTAATATCTAATTACGAATCATTATACTTGAAGGAAGCTGAAAATACCTTCCGCGGGAGGAGCATGGCCCAATCGCATTATGGATTCGAGGCCCATCGAACCTCGACGCATAATCCACTTTATCGCCGATTCGATTAATTCTCGACGGGATAAAACGGTGACGGCTACCCAGCGTCTAACGAGAGCTTTAGGAGCTACCTAACGAACGATGTCACTTTTCCTGTTATCGTTGTCACTACTTCCCATCGTTCTTTTGTGGAATGAGAGTGATGAACGTCATTATGATGAACAAACAATGTCATCGCTAAAATAGCATTGTAATAATTTAGCGTCTGCTTTTACATTTTATATAAAGATAGGTGATTAAAACTGCTTTTATTGTCTATGCGTTATAAAATTGTGTTATAAAATTATTTAAATATGCGTTATAAAATTTTTGTGATTATTCCTTCCTAAAGAAAATTACTTTATATTTTTGAAAACTATTTTGTAATAACGCTAGATCATTTTCTTATCTTTTGTAGCGATCGAACGCGAGTAATAAGTTTAAACTTATTAATAGCTCTGCTTTTTCCACGTTATTACTGTAATCATTCAAAATCATCGACGATATCCTCTATGGTGAAATATCGCGGTTCATGAACCAACCGTCAACTCGTAGAATAAGACAGAAACTTGGCGTACGTGTGCCGTTTGCACGACGGATTTGCGCTTCTAGGAACATTAATATAGTCTTTCGCGGGGACCCCGTCATCTTATGTAGTGTTACGCTCAATTAAAATAGCGCGGCGTCTTCTCGGAAAGTAATAACGGCAATCGTTCGGGTAATCGTCTTGTATGGGGAACCTTTGCCCAGCGAACTGAATGGAGGAGTGTTTGAACACTGCAAAGGATCGAACGCCTGAAGCGACAGTTTACAATTCGTCGTTGCAACGAGACAAAATTTCACAATATGCCGATGTTCATCGTGTTTATTCTGTAAATATCTGCATTGCTCTATCAAAGCTTTCGACGAGGAATATTTGTCAGATGTCACCTAAAGTCGAGGCTAATTTACCCAACTTTCTGAAGTAAAACAAGCGTCTATATGCATACAGCGATAGCCATTTAAAATTAGTGTTTACGTAATTAAAGCTTTATAGTGTAATTAACAAATAACCTTTGATCTCGAGAATTGAAATTCGTTTAGAAAGCATCGTCAAAAACGTCCTTTTAACGTGAAAATAACAACGTCATGTTAGCTTGTCACCTAAGGATATTTAAAATTGATACAGTTTCGAATTGCTGGATGGGAAAGCACACAAGACAATATCACGATACAAAGCTATTACAAGCGATGTGCAGTAATTTAGATGTCGTCAATAAAATGAATTCTGAACGATCACTAAAAAAAAAAAGAAAATAAACTGTTGTCTCAAATTCGTAAATAATGATGATAGTAAGGTCCGTCGTCGTAGAGATCGATCGGATAAAGATGCAACATTTTTTTATTACAATTTAAGAAAAAATTTAAAAAAATTAAATGCTGACTGATTTATCGTTGCGATGATAACTGAGTATCGGCGCGTTTTCGCAATTCAAATCTCATTGATTTGATTCGATTCCTATAGTGACGTCCGTCAAAAGTTCAATAGCATCTTGGAAGACGCAATTTTCATCTCACACTTTTGCCAGGCGGCTCACGTAGCGGCTAACGAAATTACATCTCGCGTCGCTAACCGGGACATCTGCTAAATACATTTCCATGGGTTTTCACAAAGGCGGGAGCAGGAGGGACGCGAAATGGAAGGAAGGGTACTTGACGGCAGTAAATCTGATGGGACGATGGTGAGAATTTGAAGGAACAGAAGGGGGCAGTCAGGGTGTGACGGGCTTGGTAGACAACGTCCAAGAATAAGGTGTTGGTGTCTATATTTGAGTTGTGGCGGGATGAGAAGACAGGGGTGACGGGAGGAAGGATAGGCTGCTAGCAGATGTAATCAAAGTTTGCAGACAACCGCCCCGAACGAGAGCCTCTGCGAGGAGCACCAAGGGGGAGGAACACAGGGGATACCGCCGCGGGATCGGCCGGATATCCGGTCGTATCTCACACGCGGCGCCGCGCCGCGCGGCATGTCGATACGCCTGCTTAATGTCGTAGAAATGTCTCCGGCGGAGATAAGGGAGAGAATCGAGCCGCGACAAGGTGAGACGAGTCTACGGGGAGGATCGGATACGAGTCTCGATTTTCTCGCGAGCGGAGCTGTTCGCTCTGTGTTTCCGCCGGGGGATCTGGGAATCGAATGATTTATGGGTAGTGATTATATTCAGACTTTGCGTGCGCGAGAGCGTGCTGGTATCATGTGTCTGTAACAGCTAGGAAATACACCGCGACGTAATCCACCATTTACTATACGCGCGCCGGATGTTTGATAGATGCAAAGTAATTCATCGATCACAATGTAATATTGACAGTTAACGATGATAGTTCGCAAAGTCTCATCAGTCCACGCGCAATAATGTGCTTTAGTTTGTTTACATTTCAATCGCATTACTTTTCCATGAAATTACGAATTCGACTCGCGTAATAATGCACATGACAGTAATATTCTGGTTAAGCAGGTCAATTTATTTTCTTGGGAAATCGAGTCTTTACCCGATGGTATTCTAGATTTCCAACGTATTCGTAACATCTGAAATCGCAGATCCAAATGAATGGAATATTGCATTTAGAACGAGTGCTCGCATTTCTGCGATTGGACTTCTGCTCCATCCTATAAAAATTTCACAGCGAGCAAAATGGAAAGCGGACAGTACAGCGAAAACATCGGTGTCAGATAAGAAAAAGAACCGCCGCTCTCGGGGAGAAAATATAGTCTTCTGCATGTCGGCGTGCAGAAATGCAAATGGAATCTCTTGATTGAGTTTACCAGCGAGGCATCGACTTGATGTCTTTGAATCGGTAAAGGTGAAAAAAAAGGCGAGGGGGCATCGAGTCGATTTGACGTATCGACACGGCTTTCCGCTCGACTTGCTATTCTCGAATAATCGTGACAGATGAAACGGAAAGAATGCGAACGGCGCATGATGCATTCCATATGAACAATTGGACAAGTTGCAAAAACTAGACATCACTTATAATTGAAATCCTACTGCCGTTATCTTCAACGTCTTCGTTAAATTGCAGGCATTTAAAATCTCACGAAAGTATTACGGTCTACTTAATACAGACTTCTTAATGTGCGAACAACAATTTATATCACTGTCTCGTTGGATAATAGATGACACAAACTTCTCAGCACAAATGCATATTACGAGACAATAATAGTATAATTGTGAGTTGAAAATGAGGACCGTTGATTCACAGCATAATAGTTTGGCGCGGAAAGCGGATGGCATTTACTGACTGTCGTTTTGTGCTCCGTCCGAGAACAATGCAATTAACATGGTGTTTAAACTTAAGCTTTGGCCGCATTACCGTGGAAACTTATTGCGGCGAGGGAGGTTGAAGCGCAATAAACACACGCTGACTTCTGAAACAGTCAGAGACGGAGATTCTACGCTGTAATGCAGCGTCGCCGGGTCCGCGTTTGAATTTATCGGGCTGGCATGCCTCCAGATGAAATTTCTTTTTTGTCCTATGCCGGCCGGTCATTCCTCATCCTCGTGCCGCGCGTGTGTCAACCCCCATGTAAAACCAAATATTAACGCCCGGATGTAAAATCGCGCTCGTATGCCTGTGTATTTACGGTGCGGTATGATGATGTATCAACCATAATGTATCATCTACGTGGCATGAAACGTATGTGAAAATAAAACGTCGTAAAGACGAAGGAACTGTCCGGCAGACGGGAAGTGCTCGGGAACGTGGAACTCGAGAAATCAATAAAAACATGACATTTGTCGTAACGATATCAAGAGAGAGCTGCTTCCGCATGAATTTCTTATGATTGCATCGTAACGGACGGAAGAAATGTGCATGACTTGAATTGAACCGCTTCTCATCGTTATACGAGAAATTAATAGAGCGAGTCCTTTCTTATTGTTTCAAATACAATATTTACTTTACAAGAAAAAAATTAAATTATGCAACTGATCAATATTATTTCAATTATTATAATTTCTGAATGATTTAAAGGTATTCATTTTTCACATTCATTACGTTTCTTATTATATGATATCAGCATTCATATTATATTATATCCCATACACATTAAATTAATTTTAAATGATGCATTGCACACTTGCAAAATAAAATATTCATTTTATTTAAATTAATCAATTTGTTTCAATATCCAACTTGACCAATGCAATTCCGTAGTCAATAGCACTACTTCGCCCGTGACATCGATTCACAAACGACCATTGTCTTCAACAAGGGAATCATTTAATCCGTCTCTGCGCCATTCAAAGCAAATGTCATGTTTCTTAGACGCAGTTCGGAGCAGCAATAACAATCGCTGCTTGTGGCGCAGGAACGCAGCCGGTCACTAATTCGCCGCATGCATTTTAGCATTTCTCCGCCAGCTGCGTGCGACGGGCCGCGACGGCCCGTCAGCGTACACCTAACAACGGAATCGATGCTAAACATCCTTAGTTATGTATATAAACGAAACGGCGGAGGAGCACCAAACTATTATTCCACTTCCGCGATCGCGTCACGCCGGTGCGATTCGTTTGCCGACGCAAGTAGTTCAGCAAAGATAAATGCGGGGTCACGTATAAAGGAGCTACACGAACTGACCTAAAATACGGCGAAGAAAAGCGTCTTGGAGTTTGCACTAAACGTGGTAATTGATCGATCGATTTGTCATTCAGACAAATATACTTCCTAATTTATTTTTAGACCTAAAGTCTCAGGCGAAAAGTAATGGCGAATGTTTCTCGAGGATTATACAAATATTTCTCACTTAAATTATAAAAAGGATGTATTGTTTTTTTTTGTTTACGCAAAAACAAATAAATTAAAATTACAATATTATGATTGCAAATATGCCTTGCAAATATAATATGCGCGTTATAAAATATGTAAATATATTATTTAGCCATTAATTCGAATTGCAAAATATGTCATTATAATTGGATTTTGCGTTAATATATAATTTTTAATGACATGATTTAATGATAACTTTCTTCTACAAGAGTCAGTTATTGTAATTAAAAATATCGTAATACAAGGTATTTTTTCGTCTTGTTTACAACATTTGACATCTTGTAAACGACAAGGTGTACTTTGCGACCGCCAAGGTATTCGCGGCCCATTATTTTAAGTGGCGATGCCTGTAATGTAACCGAGAGCAGTAAAATATCGTTTCGCCCGGAGGATATATTACACTTTTAAGAATTTCCGACGGTGTGGGTGGTTCGTTAGCGGGTGTAACTAGTCAAGCAAAAATAAATATTCGCCCACGTAGCGTCGGTGCAACACAGTCTGACCCGAACTACAGAGCATGGAAATAACCTGGAGCCTTTTTACAATTTAGATAAGTGTACGCGCTCGCGTATATTCGAATCGCCGATCAGCTGTAGA
Organism: Tetramorium parvispinum; assembly: GCA_011638315.1. NCBI lineage: Eukaryota > Metazoa > Arthropoda > Insecta > Hymenoptera > Formicidae > Tetramorium > Tetramorium parvispinum. Next base: position 21,519 of record VBVR01002190.1, read on the forward strand.
TTCAGCTATGCGCAACTAAAATTTATCCAACAACGTTAGATGTTACGTACATCACCTCATAAATATTCAGCACAAAAAATACGGGCGATTATTTTATCCTAAAAATAGTAAAGTCGATCTGTGTAGGTAGCCTTCGTTAACATGTGCATTCTAGAAACGAATGCAGGCCATCGATCAGATTCTTCAATCGTATACAGTAAATTTATATAAACATTGATTTTTTCCCGGTAAATATACCTAGGAACGACGACAGTACTGAAAATGCTTTTACTACCAACGGCCATAATTATGTAGACACTCTTGTTTTCTGTTTGTAATATACAAATATTTATAGTTTTAGATTCGCTCGAGAAACTTGCCTTGATTTTCTAAATAAGTTCTTAGCTACAATAAGAATAAAGTCGCGCCGTATAATTTTAGTAGGATGGTAAATAAAAAAGGGTGCACTTTCACATTAGAGATTCTTATAAAAATGAATATTTTTCTCTTGGTTAATAAAGACGGCGATTAATATGTGCATCTTGTTAACAGACATTGTAATAGAAAACGCATAAATTAGCTGGCGGTAAAACATTTAAGTTAATAAGATACGCGATACGTCGTGTGTCCTTTCTAATATCACTTTCGCGACCTCCGGGCGTCCCAAAGCAGCAATTTGTAACGTTTTATCCAGCGGAAACGCATGCATCTCCCTCAAGGTTTCCTGACAGTCGTACACTGCTTGGTGCAACTGGTTCAGAAGAGACAAATGCGCCGGTATGTATAACGACCGACGTGGACTCGCCATAATACGGAGGGAAACGACGTGGAGTCCCTTAGATTTCAGATAGTCCTTGTAGTCCGCGTGATTTTTCCGTGTTCTTACCCTCCAAGTGGACCGACCCCATATCGCGAGAACATAAAGTGAGCGCGATGACCCACGCGAGCTTTATCGCGATAGCGTGCCTCTCCACGAGCCCCAGGTACTCCCGCGCTGTAAAACAGAACGTACCGCGCGTCTATTACGCTCATCGTGTAATTCAGGAACGCGGCGGAATGCGCTAAGTGTTCGAGGCGCGAGATGAAATCTCTGTTTCGTGTATCAACTAAATGCAAGGATACATCTACCGTATGTTATAATAATAATTACAAACGAGGGGGGGGGCAAGAAATGTAATAATTGTTGGGAGAAGTTTCTCTTCCCATGCCAATTTATTATATTTTCCTCAGTATTTATTATAATTGAAAAGATAGAAAGTAATTAAATGAAATAACCGGTTGCCTTTATTTTATGAAAAATTTATAAATACTTTATGAATTATGTGAATCAAAGATATTTCTCCCGAAGATTACATTTAATGCGAAAAATTTGTGTAACTGTCATCTATTACATTTGTATGTTATCTGAGTAAGATATTTTATTTCATTACATAAAATGTTTCAATCCGTTATATATTTTAATAACGTAACAGATTTTAATTAAAGTCAAAAGCCCTCTAGAAATAAAAGAATCATTTTCGAGTTATAAATGATCGAAACCGGCCAATGTTATCCAGTGGATTTAATTTTTTATATTTAATAAGAACTGAAATTGTGAGATTTTAATATATCTGGAGGAAAATGATATTAAACCACCACACTATCCGCGGATTCATTCTGAAGTTCAAAATTACAGATCGTAGATATTTTAATTTATTAAAACATAATTTTACTGTTCACGAAATATAACAGAGAATTTAAGGGAAAAAATAGTAAATAATAAATGTATATTGATTTAAATGTACAATTGATATTAGTATTGATTCACAAAAAATATTCTACCGATTAAAACGAGAATAAATTTTTATTCTTTAAATAAACGTCCTATTCAATGCGCGAAAATTGCTTTTTTCGTTAAAATGGATTTGTAACGCGAAGAACAATACGCTTAGTTTTGTGTATAATGCGATAAATATTTCGCGGCGTTACGATAAATCGTTGACACACGGTTCCGGACGTTCGAATTCCGAAATACAGTGAGAGTGCGCGCGTAATATGGCCGCCATTCGTGCGGCGAGACTCGAGCGAGCGGGCAGTGTCGCGAGCCGTTCCGTATCTCGCGCGAATTTATGCGGCCGTTCTTTACGAGCAATTTGTAATTATCGACACATGCGATTAATTAGCTCTCGCCGATCACGGCTCATAAGCGATTCGAAGCCGACGGCTTTTTGTCGAAAGGTATTTCGCGCGATTTACTCGCCTGAGGGTAGAAAATAGAGGTTCGGGATCGCAACACGTTACGAACGATAATCTTCCGAACGCGATACTTGTACAACATATATTCACACTTTGAGCTTTCGATCTAAATCTCAGAATCTATATCTCTCTCACCGTTTATAAATCGAAAGCGCGAAGTAATGCGAGTCTTCGAAGCGGTACGAAACGACGGAATGCCGTGAATATGTCTAGCGTCCGTAACGATCAACCTGCCGCGCAAAGTTATTTGTTATAATATCATGCTTGCGTTCGTTTTCTCCCAATTTCTTTCACTGGGAGCATAAATATATTGAAAATCTATAATATACGTACCTTATAGATTTTTGGTATAGTATATGCTCCCAGTGGGAGAACGTGGGAGAAAACGAACGCAGGGCATGTAAAATATTTCCACGATCTGGCTAACGTTCGGCGCTGGGCACTTGTCGCCGCGCGGCGCGCGGCCGAGATTCGAGTGGGTAACTAGCGTCGCGGGAGGTGGGGGAGGGGTGCGCTCCGTGCGTTGCATTAGCTCTCGCATCTAGGGATGCGCGATTTTGAAAAAAAAACCGATGTAAGAAGTATCGATGAAAATGAAAAAAATTAATACTAAGTAATCGATTAATGTA
>VBVR01002191.1:0-21953 GCA_011638315.1 Tetramorium parvispinum
CTGATGGCGCAATGGCCCGCTCCCTCTCTCTCTCTCTCTCTCTCTCTCTCTCTCTCGCTCTCTCTCTCTCTCTCTCTTACCTCTGTCCCCTCTCCTTTCCCTTTTCCTTCTTTTTCTTTCGTGTACGCATCGTCATTTCTTCGATTCACCTCTGTCACACTTTCTCTCTTTCCATTTTTCCATACCGTTACCCATCAACAATTTAATATTTATTTATTTATTTATTGGAAGCCTTTATACGTATGTATTCTCTTTTTATGACTGTACATGGTATTCACGGTAGTCGTGCATAAAATTAGCATGTGTGAAACGCAGCGTTGAAATAAAAGATGAAATATTCCATCGAGATGAACGTTGGGAAGATTGAGTTTGAAAGGGCAATATCTTTCCTCGCGTGAGCCATGCGCGGCGAAATGTTTACAATCTAGATTATTGATTGCCATAGTAGGCAAGAGACTTGTCTGAACTTGCCTCGCTCGCGGCGAAATAATTGCGGCGAATCGATAGATCGTGGGGAAAAAGAGAGAGAGAGAGAGACTTGTTGAGAGAGACGCACACGCACATCGCTCGCGAGAGACCTAGTGAGAATTTCGCTACCTTTTCCCTTTGTTGCCTCGCCTCGATGCGAACGAGCGCAAGGTTACACACACATCGCGCGCGTTACCTCCTTTGCGATCGTATCGAGAGAGCGCGCGCGCGCGTTAAGGCGCATTGAAACTATATTACACTCTCAGGGGTGAAAATCTCCGGGTACCGGCGATCGTGACGACCGTGACGCGTCGCGATTTAACGACGTGAAAAAAAATGTATGTATGTATGTGATGGATGATTTTCTCTTTGGCGTGATATAAACTTAAGTTTCCCACTCTTGACATCGCGCCGGCCAGATCTTAATTATAAAGATTTATGATCGCGCGCATGGAGCAATCTCGGCGCAACTATACTAGCTTCTCGCAAACACTTTTGCGAGACTTTCACGGAAGAAGCGCGCCTTTTCCCACGTGGGTAGGAACACGTGCGCAAACGCTCTCTTTCCGCGCCTAGTAGCACGACGTATATTGGCCCGATATTGAGAAATTATGTAAATCCAATATTATATATTTGGGCATAGATTGATGACTATCAGTAGTATATTGACATTTCATCTATGACCAATATTGACTTTATATTGAGAAATCTTGGCCAATGTAGCCCAAGATAATCAATATTTAACCAATGTTTACCAATGTTTTGTGCTACTAAGATTAATGAAAACCCAAGGATCCTGAAATCCTGGAAAATGATGCTGTTTCGTTCGTTTCTCTTCTCTATATGCACATACATACAGTTATACGTGAGTACGTATAAATGAAACTTTCGAGTGATCCGAGTTACGTTAATCAACTTGCACAATTTTTGCCACGCGCTGTCACGGAAAACGCGCGGTGAACGTTCTTGCATTATTATCGGGAAATGTTACTCGAGATGATAAACTTTTGTTTGTAAAAGGAATTTATTAAAAATTCGCTGTCAGCGCGATACTTGTTGGCGTTTTCATGGGAAAACTAAGGTGCAAAGTGCGTTCGCCTCCACGTCGCCGTCCCTTATCGGAAATGGATAAATTGTGTGAACGCACTGATATTACTTTGATTTGAACGCGAACGCAACGTCCTGCGCATAATATTTCCGTTCTAGCGACGAGATGTTACGCGGTATTATTAATCACTATACACGCGAGCGGTAAGCCAACTTGACAGACAACAACGTGCATTACAGCGCGCAAGAAAGCGTTCCAAAATGCGATCGAGAGGGGAAACGCTCTTTCCGCCGTCAAAGATTTCCTAGGATCTCGAGTATGTTGCGTATGTATGTACAAGTGTACGTCGTACGAAATTGTATTACGACACATTGTGTAACAACGTGTAACAAAATGTAGAGAGAGAGAGAGAGAGAGAGAGAGAGAGAGAGAGAGAGGACGAAAAATGTACCAACACGACGCACAAATGTGGCAGAGGTGGAGCATTGTCAGACTAGTGTCCGTCGTGCGCCGCGCCTCGATCGAGCGAGCGCGTGAATGGAAGGCGAGTGGAGCGGTTACGAGGAAAAAATATGAATGAAGTCGTGGTAGTGACAGTCGCGTACGGTTTACGTTTAGCGCGCATGCGTCCCCATGCGAGCCGTAATGCATGTAGCACGTGCATCGTTTCGTGTCATTCAGCGTCAACTGAACGGCGTAAAAGTATGCGAGGGAACGGACGATTGGCCAAGGTGAAAGATCGCGACATGCGCCATAGATCGATGCTTACCACCTACTCCTACATTGGCGATTTTTTTGCTTTGCGAAACAAACAAGGACCGTCGCGGGTAACTTGTCGGATCGGACAATCCATCAACATATACATATATATATATGTATATACAACGTAGAGAGGAGTTAGCAGGCCTGCCCAACTCTTGGCTTCCACCTCTCCATCTCGTCTCGTAACATCTCGTAACGTACGAGGAGACAATGTTTCGCGAGCAAACAGAATGAAATTTCTTCGCGTCTCCTCTTTCCTTTTGTCGTGGGTTAAATTGGTCTAAACATTGATCATTAGTCGTTATGCGATTATCACCCGTTCTCACTTAGGAAATGTCCAATCTACGCGCCCGCGAGAAGGTTCCTGAGGAAAGCTCGATGTGGAATCTTTATTAATAACTCTGCTCTAAGAGCGCAAAGTATCACTAAGCGTTACGCTTTCCCAACTGATTGATCTCGACTGATCTGATTCGACGAGTGTATGTACCTCTTGCTCTAGATGGAGCAAAACCTTCTACCGCCAACGTCTCCCGTTAATTCTCCGCTCGTCGATGGAGTCGCAAAGTCTCGATCGTGTCTCGTACATGAGCCAACATACTGTTGTAAAACAACGCGTGCATTCTGCTGGAGAAGGAAGCTACGAGTGTCTGCCGTCATACATACATACATACTGCAGCATCAAAATTTTAACAGCTAAAAAATTGAGCTTTGGTAGTGACAACATTAGCTGTCCCTATTAATGAAACATCTTAACTGCCACAGCTACATTTTAGCTTCCTTGGCTAATCATTTTTTTGCGTGCACCCCATCGAATATATGCGTCGACTGGGACAACTGAAACAGAGACTCGATGTTAAAATTCCACACATCACTTTTAGATTTTTCTTAGTTCACGTGGCGATTAAAGGATCGCGATGCGCGATGAGCGAATGCGACGAATGAAAAATTGCTTCATCTCGCGATCTTGTATTATCTCGGCTCGGTGCGTTATAGCGTTCGGCGTGCGTTCGTCGCGAGAAACATAAGTAAGGTATCTATTATATATTATAATTTCGCGTATGGTTTTGGTCGAAATCGCTGCGCGACTCGCACGCGTGTCACGTGCGGTGCGTGCGCCGCGCGCGTCATCGCGCCGGATCTTCGCGGACGTGCGAACACGTCACGGAAATTGAGCGCGGCCACTGCGGTCTTTCCCACGAGCGGTTCGAGTTCGAGCGGACTCGTTCGCTTGGCGCGCGATGCGTTTGCGGCTCTTGTGCTCACTACGAGTTGTGATATACATATAACAACATAATTACGTCGCTGTGTCGCAAATGCTCGGAAATACTAAACAGAGGCGCGCTCCTCTCTAGACAGTATGCGCTGCGCCGCGAAAATGTATAAGGTTTCAAGAAAATGGTGCGTATTTGTGTTTCTTTCAGCGACCAACCCCGACAACGTGGTAATTCCTTTCTGGAAATTATATTTGTCACTTTACGCAGCCATTTTTTACGCAACAGGACGCACGCGGATCTCTTCTTTTCTCTTCTCTTCTTCCCACCTGTACGACCTTATCGAGATTCCAAATTCCAAGTCTCCGTCCGGCGCAGCGCGGCGGCGGGTTACGTTCAACTGAGCTCCGAATGCGGCTCGATCTCGATTCCCAATTTTGCATTCGATGGTTAAATTCTAAATAGTATATATAAGTCGTTGCCCGCGCAAATGTGTCTGGACCATGCTTGGCTCGCACCTTTCCTAGCAACGCAAGTCGTTCCGTCGATCGAGCCAATTTCTTCGCTTATTCCCTACTTGTGTACACCCAGACTCGAAACCGAAGCACCTGAGATGTTACAAAACACGCAAAAAATGATTAGTTATGGAAGTTAAGATACAGCTGTGGCAGTTAAGATGTTTCATTAAAATAGGGACAACTAATGTTGTCACTACTAAAGCTCAATTTTTTAGCTGTTTAAATTTTGGTGCCACAGTAAAAAAAATATTCGCTGCTAGAACCAAATTTAGATAAATCCATTATGCTAATTTCTCTTCGCAATAGTAGTTATATTGAATTGAATGTTCAATTTCACGTAAGATAATGAGGATAATGAGCTGTTACTTTCTCAGCTATTCATATTAAAAAAACATTTTTAATTTCAGCTGATAAAATTTTATCAGCTATAGCAAATATATTTTATTTTTAACAGCTAATTTTTAGCAATAACAGCAAACTTTGAACTAATTAATGACATTTAGCTAATATTACTAAGTTATCTTTTTGCGTGTACATACATGCGTCAATGTCGGCTAATGCTCCTAATTCGTATTTCGCCGTCGCAACGAAATTTGCTTCCTCTGTCTCTTTCTCTCGGCGTTTACCGATTTTTTTTTCGTCGCTTCAAGGAGGCGACAAGTGTCACGTGCGCTTGCTTCAAGATGGATTTATTATGAATTTTGGTCAAGTAAATGGCAGAAAATTTGATGTTACAATATAAAATCAATACTTGCTGTATACGTTTAATACGTTATACATGTACATACATATGTTATATGTATATGTACATATGCGGTAGCGCGTGGTATAATTAGGAAGAAAAAGATTGTTGCGGAGCAATGTAGGAGACATTAGGTAACAAACTTGCTAAACAGGGAACCGACAAGGGGAGGAAGCCCATCCGTCCGGAGGGGCTTTCACAAAAGCTATTCAGCGAACGAATGAATGCGACAAAAAAAATCCAGCGACCCATAATTTCATTATAATTAGCTCTTCCGCCAATATTACGCTATACAATCTATTTTATCTTAAATAAAAAATAAACCCTTGCGCGCGCGATCCTCTTCCGAAACCAGGATGCATTTCTTTTTGCTAAAGTGAAAAGTTTGATACGTGTGATACCTAAAAGAATATCTATCGAGCGCGATATGTTTAATTCAGTCGATTTTCACGTGATTCTTCCCTAGTTCCCTAGCTCGGAGTTGATGCGAGAGAGAAATGTTGAATGAACGTTCTCGTAATTGCGAGAAAAAAGCATTGTACGAACGACTAAGAATGGTTTCTAGATCGAGAGAAGCCACACTATTCTTCGAACGTTCTCACGCGAATGCGGTTGTACGTGATCGCTTTTCGCGGAAAAGCAAGCAGACGTTTCCCAACAGAGCGGCGTGCAAACGAGAGAAAAATTGCGGAATAGCGAGAGAAACTCCGTGAGAGAGAAAGAGATAGAGAGTCCGCACCCGCGTACGGAATCGTGGGGACAAAGTGCGAATTGTACGCGGACCGCGTGAATATCTTTCAATCGCACAAGTGGGACGATCCTTTCGGGGGGGCTATTGTTTCTCCCTGCTCCTGGCAAAAGCTGGCTGGCCTAGCTTACTGCGTAATCGTTACCCGACTATTCGGCCCTCCCCAAGATTCGCTGTCGCCACGTTCAATCCTCTTTACATACAATTGCTACTAGAGTACCCAATGAGAAATGATTGATCAAATCAATGTCGAATCGATGTCGATGTCTTTTGCGTCGAAAAGACATCACGTCGACGTCACGTCGATGTCTTCTCGATCATCATTTCTCACTGGGTAGTAGCTTGTACAGAGGTACACTGAGAAAAATGTTTTGCATTATGAACCAAAAGTTTTGTTGATATATACCCAAGACAATTATTTAGTTGTTGTAAAGAAATATGTTATTTGCTTATATCTTGTTAAATCGTTTTGGTTTAGGGCACAAAACAGAAACTGTTTTGTTCTCTAAACCAAAACGATTTATAAGCAAATAATATATTTGTTTATAGCAACTGAACAATTTTCTTGGGTATATATATATGTATATCAACAAAACTTTTGGTTCATAATACAAAACATTTTTCTCAGTGTACAGATTACATTTTTACGCAGCGACGCAATGAATAATGCCATCTCAAATCTCAGTTTTCCTATCGTGGATGTTATATTCCGATTATATCTTTTTTACAACATAATCTTTTTTACTTTTTCATTCGGCACTCTTTTGAGCCGAAGGCAAGCGAGAATAATTCTGCCAATTGATTTATCTCTGTAAAATCTCTTCCGATAGTCGATAGACATGATACACGGCCAAAGGGTAAAATGATCTCTCCCCGTAGGTCAAACCCTGGAATCATCCGCTAAAGATTCATCCGACCGAAGTCGAGAGCCGATGCGTAAAATGCGTAAAATGCGTAAGACACTATACATGCCTCGATCGTTTTCGCACCTGTTGCGTCCTGCAACGGCGCGAAAACTTTCGAGCTTCAAGTATATCAAGTGGCGTAAGAGACAAGACGACATTTACAATATTTTATGTGGCATTGTTTTGGCATGTCTTCCTCGTGCTAAAATTGCCCGTGTAAACAAGGGACGATCGTCCCGCAAACGACAATGAACGTGCAGAGTCTCAAGAAAGTGCGAAAGAGAGAGATCCTGTCATTTTTCGCACGAAAGAGTTTCCGTTTTCTCAGCACTGTTTGATTGTCTCTTGGTTGCTCTCGGTTGGAGGTACAACCGTAAACAATTTTTTACATTTAAAATTCTTATGCCTTCTTAAAAGTGAAAAACTCTATGAGAACTACAAACGGATTTGAGACTACAAACGGATCTAATTTCGATATAAAAATGCGTTGCTAGAAAAACTTTACTCAACTCGAGGGGAGAAGAGAGAGAGAGAGAGAGAGAGAGAGAGAGAGAGAACCTACAAAATGCTTGTCGGACACAATATTTCGAATTACTACACAACATATTTACATATAGCGTGCGTAATACGCATGTATGTATCATACAGGGTGAATTTTAATGGATGGAACAGCCTTTTACCCTAGGAGACGGATTACCGACTGCAACTGTAATAGGTATTAAATTTATCTTGTTATCAACAATTGACATTTCTACGCCATCTAACGGGCGTGAGATCTAGTTGCTCACTTCGCGCATAGATGTCGCCAGCTACAAAACCACCTTGCGCGTGTTTACTGTTTGTGTAAATCTTTTTGTACGTTTTAAAATATGCTGCTACTAATTTATATTGTATTTTTGACAATTTTCACCGGTCGGCTGTGCGAACAACAATTTTGTTCGATAGATAATGACGCAAGAGTTTGCAAGGAAAATGAAAATGTTGACCGAAAATTGTATACGAAAGGTATCGTTTGCAAAACTTCGGATCGAGAGTGACTGTAATAATTCTGGATACGAGAGATATATTGTTTAATTATATACCATCTTCTCCTGTTCCTAGAAATAAATGAGAGATACGAGAAATATCTAGTGGCGATTCAAAATGCTGAGCAAAAGTACAAGGAATGCAACAACACCAAGCACGAGTGCTTCAAAGATGTTATTGCGCGAGACCTAAAGCCTTTTAGAAAGAAGGGCATAAGCGAAGAAATGATTGAAGCTGCTAAAACTAGGTATCACGATAAGATTACAATCCTCTTGTCCTTTTGTCTCCACTAAATTTTCTGAATTGGATGATATGCTTACAGAGGTACATTTTACCAAATAATCCAAGGTAAATTGTACAGAGAGAAAGACTGTATGTTTCCAGCCAGATGCGCTGGAATTGAACATTTCTTATTAAAGATAATTGATAATTTGCCAGACATGGATTTAATTGTAAATACCAGAGATTATCCCCAATCCAGCGAATATTTTGGAAATGCCATGCCGATCTTTTCATTTAGTAAGGTGAGAGCTAGCTCTGTCATCTCTCTCGTATTCTCAAACTTGTTACTTACGACAAATGTACTCAATGTCATTTATTGGTGCAATTAATGTTTGGCTTGTTGGATTTAATAAGAGCTGTGCAGCTTGCAAAATGTATTTATAGACACCGCAATATTATGATATTATGTATCCAGCATGGGCATTTTGGGAGGGTGGTCCAGCTATATCGTTGTATCCCCGTGGTCTTGGCCGATGGGATCAACATCGTAAATCTTTGACAAAGGCAAATTTAGACACTCCGTGGGAAAAGAAAGACAGTAAGGGATTCTTTCGTGGGTCTAGAACGAGTTCAGAACGCGATAACTTGATTTTATTGAGTCGTATGAAACCTCACTTGGTAGATGCTCAATATACTAAGAATCAAGCGTGGAAATCTAATGAGGTATTATCATAATTATTTCTCTAATTAACATTAGATTAGTGGATTCCATGTCAAGCGTTGAAGTGACTGTACGTAACGTAAGAGAAATTTCAACTTTTCGTTTGCAGGATACTTTGCATGCGACCCCAGCATCAGAGGTATCTCTAGAATCGCATTGTACATACAAATATTTATTCAATTTTCGAGGTGTGGCGGCTTCGTTTCGGTATAAACATCTATTTCTATGCCGATCATTGGTCTTTCACGTCGGCGACGAATGGATGGAATTTTTTTATTATGCCATGAAGCCATGGATTCATTACATACCTGTACCTAAAAATGCAGATCAAAAAGAGCTGGAGTAAGATACCTCGATATCTAATTTCGCTATGTTGCTATTTGATATTTGCCTTTATTAAAGTCTGTCGACTCACCTATGTTTTGTCATATTTTTCAGGGATTTGATTGAATTTGCGAAAAACAATGACGATTTGGCAAAAAAGATTGCTTATCGCGGAGGAGACTTTATATGGAATAATTTGCGAATGTCAGACGTTACGTATTTTTGGAAACAACTTCTTAAAAGTTATGGTAAACTTGTAGTATATAAACCAGTATTAAAGAAAGATTTCGTCAACATTAGAAATGAATAGTCAATGTAGTATGTGGTAATTTTGTATGTACAAACGAAACGCGCGATATCTTCCTGGATAATGCACATCGATCCTGGATAACAAATCGATATGTAAGTGCGCGCGCCTTTGTGAAATCCTTTGTATAAGCGAAATTTGCACATTGAGCTAATAATATTCATTGAAAAATGATTGAAATATAAACACATGTATTTTTATTTATTAATATTATTTGTATGATGAAAAATATAATACAATAGAGATTTTGTTCAAGGCACGACACAATAGCGCGTGGCAAGTTTCAATATGAATTGTCAATATCCTAATGTCAGTAGTAACCTAAAGAAAGGCATCGCATAATTAAATTTGTATATAAATGTACAATTAAGTTTATTAAATGATAACGTTCAAGCTGCCTTAAAGAATAATCGATAAATCATTCAATCAATCAGTTTAAGACAAGATCGCATAATAAAGAAAGTTTCCAATTTTCGTGTTGTACAACAATTCTTTTATTCAACAAATATCTATGAAAAATACAAAGCCTTTCTTCTTGTACTCTGATAATACTTAAAGGCTAAAGTATAATTTTTAACAATTAAGTACTGGTCTAACATTCGTAATATTAAACATTAAAACACTTTTTGAAATACAAGAAAATATGGGATGATTATTATGGCTGTTTCTACATTTGTCAATATTGAGCAGAACAAAGATGGTCTTGATACGTACGATATACATGTACTCTTTCCCTGCAGTAATTTCTTTTTTATAAAAAAAATAGTTATGTTTTTGCTAAACGCGTATCAAAGTGCACTCTCATTTTGTAAAATAAAAGAAAAGAAAAAGACACTTTATACATAAAGACTGTATAGATGTATAAATTCTTACACATATAGCACCATTAATGCCAGAGACAGTCTGACAATTTGCATATAGTTTTGTTTATAATAATCTAGACATTTTCTATGTATATATAAGTATAATATGTATAGAATTGCGTAAAGTATAAAACTACAAGATAGACAGGCTCGCGAGTTCGGAAATGGCGAAGGAACGGTTTACATAAAACAAGGATTCTCTTGAAATACATTCAACGCGTCGCACATATAATGGAAGCAAAATTAAATGTGTAATCTGAAGCGATGTACAGCGAAAAAGTTGCGCTTGACATTTACGTTACAATTCTTTTTATAGAGAGAGACAGTTGTATAAATTACAAAAATACTTTCTAAGGCACTTGCACATTAGATAACAATCACTTTAGCATAATCGTAACGCAGCAACGATTGACGCTGGTTTTTTTATATACCTACATATAAATGGTTCACGCATGCAAATGAGATTAGATGGAATAGAATTGAATAAAAATAACGTGTATACGTATACGACTGTAATTGCTTATAGGGTTACATGGACTATTTTAGCATTTACATTACGCACAAATAGGGGAGAATCAAGAATGTTCACATACATGTACTTTCATTGATCGACGATACGATCAAATACACATTTCCTACAGTATTGTCAGTGAAGAATCCGATTGTTTTATCAGTTGTCAATTGTCATGTCGCAATATTGTAATATCCTTCATATCGCGATCTCAATAAGTGCTTTTGATGTTTAAAGTCTTTGCAAATGATGGACACGCGAATAAATAGGCAGTGTAAAATAACGTTCCATGTTACGTTACCGCGCGTGAAACATCATTCAAAGATGGTATAATACATACATATATATATATATATCTTTTTGCGCTTGCATTTATAAAAAAATGTGTGCAAATTCAAATACGTGCTACAGCCGCGCTGCGCTTTCGCTTGCGCAACCACGCGACTCAACAATTTAACTGCGGCGAAAATATTGCTCGTCGAAAATTTTCTAGCTATCTAGTTAATAATAATAATAATAATCATCGTCGAGGGAGCGCAGGTTCTTGGGCTCGCCGCGCTTTTTCGCGCAACGCCGCGGTTTCGATCTCAGAACAGGCGTTAGGCTTGGGTGCGGCACACAATCCCCAACAAAGGGGAAACAAGAGGACAAAAGTTTCGAAAAGTTCATCGAAAAGTCTTGGTTGCATCTCGCGCACACGCATGACTCGAGTCACCGCGAAATAACTGCGACCGTGTTTACACAAAGTGTCAGCTCCAACTTGGTCTTCGCGTCTTCGAGCGTTGACGTGTGTGCCTTTACGTCGCCACGACATACCTCGCGATGATGGCTGTCGCGATGCTGAGCACAAGCTGCCGCGTCTTCTCCGACGGCTGTAGCAAACTCGCGGACGCCCTCGAGTTGCCGGATTGATGGTGATTCGACGATGTGACGAGCTCGTCGGTGCCTCCTGTCGAATTCAAATTCGTAGTGGCGCGTAATCTCGCGTGACGTGGACACGACCATGCGATACGATTGGCCACAGCGGGCGTGCGTGCGCGTGCGCATGCGCACGGTCGAGAGCGCGAAACAGGGCGCGGAGATGACGGCCGTTCTGTTCTCGCTCTCGCTGCCGTTGCCGGGGTGAGACGTTGCTGCTATTTGGAACTTTATTTGCTTTTTCCGCGCGTAAATAATCGGGCTATTTGGCACGTGTACCGGTGTGGTGGGTCGTTCACTTTTTCCCGAATTCGGAATGGACATTGTTGTCGTCTGGAAAAGGTCATTATTCCCGGTTAATGCGGGCGTTGGATCATCCTCGTGACTCGCGTGCGGTGAGTCGCCTTCTCACGTTTTTCTTTTCTAAGCAGGCATCGTCCTTGTAGCTGTACACTGCTCAATATTTAGTGCTAGTCGTACTTGCATTTAGATTAGGCCGGAATCTTTCTTTTATTCATACATCAACAGAACAGCACACGCCTGAATTCTTTACGTCAACTTGCACGTATGTGTATGTAGGTATGTACATACATACATACACATCTGTACAATCAGATAAACCAATTTGACAAATTCATCATTCAATGTGTCTGCCTGAGATTCTGAACTGAAATTGAAATTTTCAACTATCGTACACTGCGAAAACTGTTTTGTTCTATGAACCAAAAGTTTGGTTAAAATATATCCAAGAAAATTGTTGAGTTGCTGTAAACAAATATGTTATTTGCTTACAATGCTTTTGTTAAATTATTTTGGTTTAGAGAACAAGATAGTTTTGTTCCCTAAACAATTCTGTTCTGTTCTTTAATCAAAGGCTACGTTCCGTTATTCACTGCCAGTACTACAAATCTATAGTTTATGTTACGCACATTATAGATTTTCAGTACTGGCAGTGAATTTCGGAACGAAGCCCAAAATGATTTAACAAAATATAAGCGAATAACATATTTGTTTATAGTAAGTAAACAATTTTGTTGGGTATATTTTAACTAAACTTTTGGTACATGGAACAAAACAGTTTTCCTAGTGTAACGTTACAGAAAAGTTGAGCAAGACCTAACCCTGGTGAAAATAAAATTTGGAGTATAAGTCGAATGTAAGGGAAGGGTGATAGAAGCGTGAACAAAACGTCTAGGAAGCGAAGATTGAAACATCGGAGCGTAAAAAAAGCGTTAAAATTTTTTTACGCTTCTTTACGCTTTTGTTCACGCTTCTATCACCCTTCCCTTACATTCGACTTACGCTCCAAATTTTATTTTCACAAGGGAATCCGACCTACACTGAAAAAAAAATAGTTAGATCCAAGAAAATATTTATTTACATACTACCAATGGTTTATTTACTTAATATAATCACATATTTAGAATTAGATATTTTTAGTTAATTTAAGTAAAAATATCTAATTCTAAATAAATATGTGTTTATATTAAGTAAATAAACCATTGGTACTATGTAAATAAATATTTTCTTGGATCTAACTATTTTTTTTTCAGTGCAGTGTCGTCGCATTTCGATTGAGTAATCACATTTTAATATGCGCTTCAATCCGCTAGCTTCTATCGAATAAATAAAAGTCAGCATTTATCTACCTATTCTAATTTCACTTTACGTCTGTTATTTTCTGATTCTTCGGGTGAGAGAACTACGTAATTAATAAAATTTGAAAAATCCTAATATATAAAATAGACACCGCAAATTTATTTTGTGTTCGCAAGTGCATTGAATTTCAAAATTTTTCATTTCATGCAAATACCTTTAACAAGATTACATTGAAATTTATCCTGAATATTTCCAAGTCTGACATGATTTTTGGCACGATAATTACCAATATTATTTTTTTAGCATACTTCATATAAATCCTCTTTATAGAAAAGATATACATATATCGTCACGTAGGCCGCGATATTTTATTACATTTGTTATAGCACAGTTGTTGAAGCACCTAAAGAATAGTAATATTAATAATGGCATAGGACCATGTGCGAATAAATGTAAAGATTTTACAAAACATTCTCATTACGCAGAAAGTAAATAATAGTAAGTTATAAATCAACAGTTTATTTTAATTTGGCGCCAATTACCTTGATATAAATAAAATCAGTGCGAACGCAAAATCAAGGAACGTTTGCCTGTTATGCTCGCAGGATTTTAATGAAAAAGAAAGGAAAAATGGGAGGAAAAAAAACAGAATCACTCCTCTCGGGCGAGATGAATTTTTCAAAGTCCGCTCTGTTGCATTTCCGTCGTTGGTTTTTTCCGTTTTTGATCGCGGCACGCGGCGTTTGGCTGCAGGATCGAGATGATTTATCGCGCGTAGATCGCGAATGCGACGCAGAATCCGATTCGTGCGAGCGAGAATAAAATAAATAGCAACGCGCTAGCGATGAAAATTTTCGTTGGGAAATTCTAGTCGAATCCGAATCGAGCCGAACGTGATGCGCCTCCCTTTTGTTCCTGGCCGTTGTTGAGCACAAAATGCTAGGAAGGTCCTGCGTGTGACGATTTATCGTCCCGCTGCGTATCCATTTTACTTCCGCGCCACTCGACGAGATATCTATATAGAGAGGGAAAAAAACTATATCCTGCGGGATTTCCCGGGCAGCGCCGATGTTCGGGAAACGCGAAACGATCTCGACGTTTAGTCAAACCGCTTCGACTCGCAAATGGATTTCGCGTATAATTGAATGTCTCCTTTTTTTCCCGTTTGAATATTATAGTCGCGATCTGGTCGATTTTATTCAAGCCATTGCACGGAACAGTGGTAAAAATCGGATTTCTCTCGTTTTGAAAGCCAAAAAGCTTCGCAAAGGCAATGAACCGTAAAGAATATAACAAGGATTGATAAAGTAAAGTAAAGTTTGAAATACGGTGAAAGGTTTCAACGGAACATGTGTAAAATTGATCGACTATTTACTTTAACGAGAAACTTGTGCATTTTGTTTGTTATTAAATTTATCCTATTTCTGCTTCCTTATCCCCAAGTATTTTAAAAGGTATATAGAGTCGTTGTGTAAAATCCTGCTTTTATGACAATAATATTTTATTACAATATTATTATTCATTTATGTACGTATATTAGCATTATTCCACAGAATAGCTTGTTCAGATTTAATCATGTTTTGCGAAAAAGTAAGAGGTTTTATTATATATTTTGAGAAAGAGCAAAAACATTTTAAAAAGACATGTTTTTTCCAGAGAATGATAAGTAAATGCACTTTAGAATTTAATTTATTATGTCATTTAAATGTTTACTTACCTTGCGAATACATCTTGTCGATAGAAAATAATTTTTATAGAAAATCTCATGAAATGAGATTCATCTTTTGTTTGCTAAAATTTTTCTTTTTTCTTTTTTTTAATAAAAATTTTTACCGAGAGTTTCAGTACATATTTCCGATCAATATCTATAGTGTGAAGGGAAATATGATGTGCCATTAAAGTCATATAGTACTGTTATGATTAATTCCTTGGGTATTGTTTATTTAAGAAGATAAAAAAAATTATAGCAATTTACGTAAAAAGATAAATAACCTGAGCATAGACTTAGTTAATTTCTGTTTCGTATGATAGATATGCAGCTGGCCATGCATTTTTATAGCATTGAAAATATGTATAAATGATCACGATAAAAATGAGAAAAAACATGTGTAAAAATATTCGTAAGAATCTATGAATATGGAATTTGTAAATATTATGATTCAAATACGTAAATCTATCATCTAAAATAATACTTTTATCCAAAAGGTAAAAATTTAAGAATCTACATTAATCGGCTGTAAATTGATTGTTGGAAAATTTGAAAAAGGTATTACAACAGTTAGGTATTAGAGCAGTTTCGTTATAGGTATACGGAAAGAGAGAATATAGGATCACATATCGTAAAAATAAATAAATAAAAAAAAGATATACCTATATAATATATACGTATTGACCTAATATTTTAACGGTTTTAAGGTGGGATATATTAATAAACACGCAATGTGTAAAAAACGAAAAACTTCTTTTTATTACATTCGTTGTGTCATGAGATTTCGTGGTGTCGTCGTCATGTCTTCGTCTATGGGGACTCGCTCCAAAAGTAGCCCCCTCAATTTCTCACTTTCGCTTTCGATACACTGTATAACTGTACAATCGATCCGACCCGCGGCAAGATCGAATGAGCGAGACTTTAATTCATTCTTATACGCGTTATGTCGAATATCGATACCGTCGGAAGCGACACTGTAGAAAAGATCGAAAAGTATACAAGTAACATCATAAAATTGGCAACTACGAGAAGATTCACATCTATATTTATATGTTGGACTTATATTATGTGCGTTTCGAGAAAAATATATCATATCTTTAATTTTTGGTAATTATTTCGTGAAAATAATATTGAACCGTTATAAATTTAATTTAAGAAAAATTCTCATCATAATTTTATTGTAAAATTATGATGAGAATTTTCGCTCTTTTTGAAAAAAAAAAATTTATGTTCACGTTTATCTGTTTAATTTTTCATTTATCTCATTAATTTTTTATTATATAATTATTAATACATAACGCAATTCTTTTTGGATCCGCCCTTTATATCTCTCATTCAAGCAACAAATATGCAGGGAAAGAAAGCTTTAGGAGATTTTTATATTAAAGTTAAAAAAAAATTAGAAAGTTTATTCTCGGAATTGCCAATCCATCTTTATGTAAGATTCTTTAGAAGTATAAAATTGAAGCATTGGTTACACAAGTCTCGATGTAAATACGATGTGAAATATCCTTATCTGTAAATCACTTCGACGATAACGGCAGTTAGCGAGAGAGAAATGCACGACGCAGCAGCGCACGTTTGCATATCTTTTAATATCGTGAAGTCATATTACTGCGATATTGCTTCGATCTTTCCTTTGGTGTGTCTCTCTTGCTTCTTTCGCTCTTGCTTTGTTCTCGTTGACTTCTGAAGCGATATTCCCGATTCTTCTCTTCCCGCCCCCTTCGGTCATATGTGCGATATGTACCAACGGATAGTTACAACTTATTCGTAGGTTATTCATATAATATGTATATAATATATATACGCATTTTTTTTATATTTATACTTCTCCGTCAGAGAGTTTGTTCATTCCCGCCTTTCTACGTATATTATATACACGCGTTATACACATATGTATGTTTCTTTACATACCAAGTGTCCCAAGTATATATCGTTACGTTTTTTAATTCAATATTAATGATTTTCGTAATAAATCTGATTTAATTTTTTAAAAATTAATTTGATAAAGCATCGTGAAAGATTTTCAATTCCTTAATTTTTAATATTTATTATTGATTGGTAATGACATAAAATATTTTCTACAAAAAGAATTGATCAGTATTTATAAATATTTATTTTCAACTTCTTTCCCCCATTCTGAAGAGTCTGTTTTTAAAAAGTAAGATAATGAACTTGGCACACTCTGTATAAATATACGTGCTGCGCGCATGATCTCATCATCTGGATAATTTCTGATTTCAATCTCGCATATTCTTACACAGATAATAGTAATAATTACCTAGATAAATCTGAGCCGAAAATTTCGACGAAAACCAGTACGACCGCAGCCGCGGACTTTCGCTGGAATTCATCTCGGTACACCGAGATAATAGATGTATGTATAGGTGAGGTTCGGCAGGATCTTTCTCTGTGATTACAAACTTTCAGTATACATCTTCAAGGAATCAAGAATCTCGAGCTCTCTTGAATAGAAATATTTTAAAAAATCTTTGCTCGCGCGTAAAGCACCAAATCGATGCGACTTGTGCGTCGAATCGTTGTATTCTTATTGTTTCCCGGGAACGGCGGGTATATCCGCGGCGAAGGAAATGCCCCGTTTGCATCCTGTCAGAATGAAATTCCGAAGATGTTCCGCATGAACATTTCGCAGAAATGTCACCACGCCCTGATCGAATACATCGCGCTCGCATTCGCACCCCGAGAAATGCTGACGTTCACATCCGGCCGATTGGAATTTTCGGCGCATTCCGACAGTCGCACGTACCGACTTGTGCGGCACTTTACGATGTCTCGAGCACAATCCGATCAATTTGATATTAATTAAATTGAAATCGTTTGACGGCAGTCGACAAAACTGCAAGTTTTCACACGCTCTTAATTTCGAGATTTGTATAGTTTATATTCTGTATACGTCGCGAATTTTCCACAATCACAACTTGCTTTTTGGCGCACGAGGGAGCAATTTCCCGCGACTATCTCTGAAATGATAGTACAAATAAATGCGTTTTTTCCCGTGTCTCTAATTTCGGGAACGTGATTTCCTTTTCCGCTTTTCGCGTATCCGCAGATGTCGCGAATTCACAATTCAGAACTGGGTGGATTCTCGACACGCGATAGCGCTCCCGAGACGACGGCGATATGGATTTTCCCGGCGTAGTCAACGTCGCACCTGCGGGCGCATCCCGCGCGAGCAATTTAATCAGATCCTTCTGATCCTTAACCCAGCTGCGCGCGGTTGGCCTCTGCGCGAATAAGAGAAAAAGGTCGGAGACAGGCCAGCCCGGTGCAACGAGCTCGTCGAGGACTATAGGGTGGGCGGAAAAAAAAGTTGACAGAGAATCGAGGGAGGGAGAGGCGTATTACCGGGAGCAGCTGGGCTCCATGAGCAAGACTTACTCGCTAATCGTGAGTTTAAAGTTACCTTACGTTACTTCCTTTTAACGGTAAATTATGGCTATCGATCGTGGAACTTAGCAGCTAGTGCGTAGTTTACGTAATAATAGTTGGATTAGACATTTCAATCGCTTTGACTATCGTTGCCTTTCTTTTCACACGTACCAAGATGTATACAGAGCTTTTTATCTTTTCCCATGTTTTATGAGAAAAATATTTGGTTGTATGTATTTCGTAAAATCTTGTAATAAAACTTAATACTTAATCATAGAATTGGTTAACAAGTTATAGTCATTTACATCTTAAATAATCTCTTAAAGTGATACAAAACACATTCTAATTGATTTTACTTGATGCTATAATATCCTATGAGATACTCTGTATACACATGAGTCTATTTCATTGTATATTGGTCTTGTATATTGGTAGGTCAAAAGCGATAATAATAATAATGATGATAGCAATTATAATAATAAACGCATATGAAATTGTCGGAGAAATGAGTTTTAAGCTTCTCTCTGAGACTCTTCTTATTGTCAATTTTCTTTGAAATCTATTGCAATAATGAAATGATCTAAGCTTTGAATATTACAATCAATGCGATATTTATAATATCCGACTCAATCAACACACCAATTATCTTTTATACTGTTATTAAGAAAATTAATTCGTTTCTCCGTGCTTTTTTTCGATTATGGTCAAGACCTCAAGAGTCGCGAATTTTCTAAAAAATTTAGCTTGAGCATGGAATGGAACAACAAGGTCAGACAATTCTCTTTCCGTTTATCCGATTTTGCGACAGACAGAGGGAACAAAGAACCGTCGCCGGTTTTTGGAGTGGACAAGCCGTTTCGAGGGTTGAGGCAACTGATTATCCGTATTCGCAGAGCGGTATAACGCGAGAGAGGGAAGTTAACGTGCCTTTAATTAATTCCGTGAAACTTTCTGATCGGCGGATAAAAAGGTTGACCCAAGTTCGGAGCGTGAAGAAGGGTGTTGGAGATTGAATTTCAGTCGGATATTCTAGGAGGGTGATGTTCCGCGCGACAGAATATGTTACCGTTTCGTATTCTGGAAGCGGATCTAGTCACGTCAGTGTCATGAAAAGCCTTTACCATTTATAAAACAACGACAAAGGAATTCTTATACTCTTCTGTATACTTGTAGCTATTTTTATATGAAAATAATTTGTTTAAGGCTGCTTAATGATGTTTCTATCATTTTTATAGAAATTAAATATCTACTTTGGAACGTGTTTCTCAATTTTAATTCACCAATAAATTTTTCATTATTCATTAATTGCACTTTTGGAAATATTGCAATAATAATCAATATAGATTGCAACTGACAAAATTATATATTTCATAAAATTAATACATATATTTTAATTTTGCAACTAAAATTTAGCATTTAAACCTAACGTATTGAAGTTTTATTACCTAAACACTTAAATTGTAACAATTATGATAAAAATATGTATTATAAGTCAGACTTTTATATACTATATAAGAAGATATGTGATATGTGTAAAAAATAATACATTCAGGAAGAGTATCTCTAACGACACAACTTTTTGGTCTCAAGATTGCCCTAGTCTAAGTATTAACGAAAAGATAACGTGGATTTAACGTAAATGTTTCACGTGCCTATGACGACGTGATTATGACAAGAATAATTCTATGCGTAATTCGATTTCACGATAAATTCGTACCCGCGGCCGTGCTTGACGGACCATAAATATGGAAAGCCTTAATGATATTGAGTACCGTGGCTGATCGGTTAACCGCCTTTACCGTTCGCGGTCGTCCACATAGAGCGGAAGCCACGTTGCGCGCGAGTAATGCGCGAAATTTCCGTACAATTGTTTCCTCGCCGCATTTGCGGCTATTTCGAAATTCCAACGTCCGCGTCCGACTTTTAGCTTCAAAACTGTGAACGGTAGCAATAAAAAAAAAAGAATTCTTGAAAAAGGAAAATCATAATTGACCTGAGAAATGCTCCATGTTACACATATTTATGAATATCTTTTTAATGTTTGTAAGAACATCATCAAATATACATAGAATTATTAGCAGATATTAGCTTGTGTTTATTTTATCAAATTATTTTGCAATGAAGTTTCTAGAAAGAAAAATTGACTTTCTACAGTAAAACGTATGATGGAAATAAGCTCTACATCATTCTACGTAAATTCTGCATTTGAGAAGCGACTACTCTCTTTATCTGAAAATATCAAAATTTAGATGTACCATTATCTGACTTTTATGTTTGTGAAAATGCGAGATTTTATCTGCGAAAAGCATAGTGCATCCATATTGTCGATATACAAA
Organism: Tetramorium parvispinum; assembly: GCA_011638315.1. Classification (NCBI taxonomy): domain Eukaryota; kingdom Metazoa; phylum Arthropoda; class Insecta; order Hymenoptera; family Formicidae; genus Tetramorium; species Tetramorium parvispinum. The sequence continues at coordinate 20,331 of VBVR01002191.1, forward strand.
GACTTCTTTCGGCGTATCCTGCGAATTTCGTGCACGTTTCCAACGTGTCTATAATCCGCGGTTGAATTTGTAGCATATGGTCGATACGGAAGCATTAATAATGCCGGTTGTTGCGGCCGGCCGGATAAATACAGTTACTACTGGCTGCGGCGAAACTGCTGCACGCAACCGACTAGCATTCAGACTTCGATTCTCGGGTTGTTTTGCGTTTCAAAATGTACCGAGTTTACTTTGTCAGCGGAAAAACGGCGAGCAGCAGGGTGAGTGCGCGGAGTAACGAACTGGAGTCTGCGAACGTCTCTCTGCTTTCATTGTAAACATTTATTCGTATCGGCATTATTTATACGATCCACTCTGACAAAAGTTAAAGTACCAACTGACGATACCGGCACTGTCGGCGAAATCATTTCGTTCGCGGAATCAGGTATTTCTCGTATTTCTATGTGGCGGTTGCATATCTCGCAATTAAAACAGACGTTAAATATTACAGCGCGTCATTTTCCTCAGAATAATATTTGCAAACCCGTCTGCTTGACTTATACCAAGCTTGTATCGCAGAATCTTGATTAAAAATTTCTTTAACTCTCGGGGAACACATAGGGTCATATTGATCCTGTAGTCAACTTTGATCAAAAATAGTTTTAAAGCCTAAATTTTTAGCCAAAAGTATTGAAAACTAGAAAAAATATGATTTTTTTTATTTAAAACTTGTCTTTTTGCAAAATTGTTATTTTTGCAACATTTTTTTACAATGTTCATAATGTTAGCGACACATATAAACTATCTAGGCATATTTCAAAATATTTAAAATGTTACCAAAAATTTTTTCAAGACAATCGAACAAGCGCATTTTAAATGAGGCATCTTAAAATGTGGACAGGGTCAAATTGACCCTGATGTTCTTCTTGATTGAAAAAATAGGTGTGTTCCACGAGAGTTAATAACCTGAATTATATCTATTTGTTTGATTAACGATAATGTATAATGCGCTAATTTCTATTTCCATTTCCATATTATATCGTCTCGTTTGTAATAATGTTGCAATACTGATTGGATTTATTTATGTTAATATATTTATACGTATTGGGTACATACCGCCATGAAATTCTAATTTAACTAAAGCATAGTGATGCATTGGCGTTATACGAATATTGATTTTGAAATACAATTTATACCACATACTGTCCACTCTATTGTCGGAAACGATACGACATACTGCCTATTATATCAGAACGTAGCTTTGTTAGTCTACACTTAATTTCATTACGAATTCATCATTAAAGTCATATTGTGTAGAAGTTATTTACGGCATTATAATCGTGCATCTATAGAAAGTATATTGTAATATTTCCGCTTCCGGATTGATTGAATAAATTGCGTTAATATCAAAAGGGATCGAAACATATTAATTAACATTTGTGAAATTAAATTCCTGATAGTTGAGCACAAAAGAGAATCTTTTACATGTGTAACAAAATTACATGTGTTTTATACAAATAATAGTTACTTATAATAAAATATTATCATTATTGAGATTTCAGATTGTCAGATAGTTTTTTTATTATTTTTGTCTCTTTCGCGGTTTAATAAAATAAATAAGATAAAAAGTAAATAAGAAATGTA